>VXBZ01004787.1:0-22756 GCA_013399135.1 Heliornis fulica | reverse complement strand
TTTAAAAGACGGGTAGATGTGGTGCTTGAGGACATGGTCTAGCGGTGGACTTGGTGGTGGTAGGTAAACGGTTGGGCTGGATGATGTTAAGGGTCTATTCCAACCTTAACAATTCTAAATCATGGCTGCTTGAGATGGGGTTACAGCATTGGTAAGTGAAGAGTGTCACATATGTCACATGAAGACCAGCAACAAGTGATGTATCTCAGGAGTCAGTGCTGGAACAAGTATTGTTAAACAGTTTTATTGGGGACATAGGCAGTAGCATTGAATGCACCCTAAGCAAGTGTACCAACACACCACCACGCTGTGTGGTGCAGCAGACACAGCGATTCTGCTCCCTGCTCTGGTGAGACCTCCACCTGGAATGCTGCATCCAGCTCTGGGGTCTCCAGTACAAGAAGTGAAGCTGTTGGAGCGAGTCCAGGGAAGGGCCATGGAGGTGGTCAAGTGGATGGAGCACACCCCTCTGTGAAGCTGGGCTGAGAGAGTTGGTCTTCTTCAGCCTGGACGAGAGAAGGCTCCGGGGAGACCTTATTGCAGCCTGCCAGTACCTAAGGGAGCCTACAGCAAAACTGGAGAGGCATTCTCTATCAGGGAACATAGTGATAGGGCAAGGGTAAATGAATTTAAATTTGAAGAGCTTAGATTTAGATTAGATGTTAGGAAGAAGTTCCTCCCTGTGAGGATGGTGAGGCCCTGGCACAGGCTGCCCAGAGAAGATGTGGCCGCCCCCTGCCTGGCAGTGTTCAAGGCCAGGTTGGATGGGGCTTTGAGCAACCTGGGCTAGTGGAGGGTGTTGGAATCTCATGATCTTTGAAGGTTACTTCCAAACCAGCCAATGATTCACTTCTTTTTATGTTGACAGTTGTCATCATTCCTGCCAGACTGCTGATTGAGCCGATGAAAGGGTCATCTTCAGTTTATTTTTCTCCTTCAGATGCAAAATTCTAGATGTCTCTATGTTCCCTCTTCACTGCTTTCTTCTTTTCACCTGTGCAGCTAAAGCAGTTACTTGATATGTAGGACTTATGTAGGAGTTAGATGTAGGAAAGGTGCAGTAATGATGGAATATGAACACAACAGATATGCTGAATGTAATGCAGTGTTTCAATGAAATGAACATATTTTCAGAGTTGCTTGCTTTGAGGAACTTGCAAACCAAATAGTAGGACAACTACCAGTAACAATTTCAGTAACAATTTTGTATTGGATGGCATACATTTGAGCGTGGAAATCTGATATTTTACTTCTACTAAGACCTAATTTAGATATTCTTTTTTGAATGTCCCATTACATTATGTTTTGAGCACACCTACTTAATTTTAATGTTATTCTTTTAAATGTGTATACAGAGTAGGTGGGTTTCACCTCATTTAATTTTAGATAGCCAACCGTGTTTGTGTCAGATTTTCGAAACTTTTTCGTTTGAAAAATAAGACTATTGTATT
Source organism: Heliornis fulica (assembly GCA_013399135.1). Taxonomy (NCBI): domain Eukaryota; kingdom Metazoa; phylum Chordata; class Aves; order Gruiformes; family Heliornithidae; genus Heliornis; species Heliornis fulica. The sequence goes on along the minus strand of VXBZ01004787.1, from coordinate 21,305 downwards.
TCATTCAGGGTGTGGCGGGTTATTTACTAACAATTTGTGATATTAAATTAATTTTAATTTTTTTTTATACTGATTTAAAGCATTTCAGTCCTACACTGAAAGGAATACATTGGTTAAAACAAGCACATCGGTAACTTTGCTTCTGTTCTCCAAGTGTTGCAGGTGGAGAGCTGTTCGACTTCTTAGCTGAGAAAGAATCTCTCACAGAGGAGGAAGCCACAGAATTTCTGAAACAGATACTTAATGGTGTTCAGTACCTCCACTCTCTGCAGATTGCCCACTTTGATCTTAAGGTGTGTTGAGCAGATAAAAACTTCAACATCCATAAGCAACATCTGCTAAAGTCCTTTATAACAGCCACAGATCTGCCATCGTGCAGATCTTGGCCATAGCTTTTGTTTTTCTGGCTTCTGTAGATAGAGGAAAGAAATTGAAAGAATTTGAAATTACTGAACTGTAAATAGTTCCCATCTGGTTTTAATGTCAGTTTCTTCTTGGAAATGCAAATTTTGATTAAACCATTCTGAGGAAGCAATCTTGAAATAAAAATTATAATTATATGGAATGCGAATGGTAGCTGGATAAAATATTCTGAACAGATGACTTTTTTCTCCACTTTTCTTTTTTGCTGTTGCATACATTTATGTTCACATGAAGGTACTCAGCTAAAACAGTACAGAGTTAAGTACAAAGATTATTGTGGAGAAGAGAGAGGACATAATTTCTTCTTTTTGGTGGGGGGCTTTTTATTGTTTTTAGAAGAACTTAATTGCATATATAAACTCCTAAATTGCACTACTAAACTGCTTTTTCAGTGTTTGGATTTCAGAATGTTTTCATCTTTAAGACTTTCTGTTCAGAGGTAGGCAACTGAACATTCCCTGAAGTCTGCTGAAGTTGGCAGCTATGTCTAGAATAAGAAAAGGAGGCATAATTATTATATTGCAATGCAGTTCTGAAAGGGATACTATATTCTGGGGATGAGGTAGAAAAAGAATGGTTTTCTGGGAGGGTAAGCACGTGTTTTCCAGTCTCATCTTCATTGCCTACAGTAACATATTTGGGTTTTGTATAGACAGCAGGAGAAAAATATTGTGAATCTAGTAAGAAATGTATTTTTTACAACGTGAAATCTAAGTTTTTGTTAATGTGCTTCTACTAAAAGCCTTCTTACACCACGAGTATGTGAATTAAGGTATGTGGTAAAAACATATGCAGAACAATAAAATTAGTTGATAAAAATGGAGGGAAGGATGAAATTTGCATTTGCACATATTGGAGAAGAGAGGTAAAAGAGGAATTATGATGAAGAGTTGTCCTTAACAGAAGTCCTTATCAATATGGATATACCTCTGGGAGTTGTTCAGAGCATGCCAGCTTACGGACATGACAGGTTATGGAGACTAAGGAGCTGGTTCTGCATGGTAGTTGAAAACTGTGGAGTGCAGAAGCAGTCTCTCCTTTGATTTTTTTCTCTTCTAATTCTGTTCTGGTGTTGCAGATCTTTGTTGTAAAATAATCCAAAGGGAATGTACTTTAAAATACAGCTAGGAAAGACACAAGAACCTGCTCTTAAACCTTAAAATCTGAGACCCATTCTAAAGTTTCTGTTGGAGACCCAGAAGCAACATACAAGATACATCTGTGAATTAAAACTCTTTTCTTTGAGTAGTGTTAACCAAACCCAAATACTAGTTTATATGACTTTGCTTCTTGGAAGCTCCCAGCGCTGCTTGAATGGCTGTAGTGTAGGGGCTGTGGTCTTTACTGAAGACAGCATTTCACTTGGGGTCAGTCCACGTGGAAACTGCCTCTGTTATATCTACAAGAGGTAAAAATCTTGGCCCTGCAGAAATCAGCGGACTCTGTCAAGAGCATGGAAGTCTCATGTTGTACTGTAGTTAAGTTTTAGCATGTTTTAGATCATAGTAGGAGTATAGGAATTTTCTACTGGAAACATAGTTCAAGAGGCTTAAGGAGGAAGAGGGGTGTTCAGTGCTAGACAATGCTCATATGTCAGACATTTGTACCTATGTATAATCTCTCTCTCCCCCTTTTTCCTTTCAAAGCCTGAAAACATAATGTTGTTGGACAGAAATGTACCAAAGCCTCGAATCAAGATTATTGACTTTGGTTTAGCGCACAAAATTGACTTTGGAAATGAATTCAAAAATATCTTCGGAACGCCAGAATTTGTTGGTGAGAAAGCTGCTGTTTCTTCAAATTGTTCTTTTTCAGTCTGTGAAGCAGTGTATGAGGCTTACCTTGATTTACAAGTTACAGATTATGTAACTTGTAATTCATGACATTTTTAAATTTAAATAAGCAATTTGTAGCATACAGTTCCAGCTTAGACTTTCATTAAGGTGGTTTTATCTGTCAGCATCTTAGCTTATTATCTCTGACATGTATAGGTTCAGAGTGACATAGCTCTGTTCTTTGACTAGGTACTGATCTTCCTGCTTTCTCCTTTAGCTCCTGAAATAGTAAATTATGAGCCTCTTGGTCTTGAAGCAGATATGTGGTAAGTTATTGTATCTTACTTGAAATAACGCTGTCATGATTATTCTTATGTTCTAACCTTTTTTTTTTCTCTCCTCTCTCCCATCTGTTTCTCTCTTCTNCAGGAGCATTGGTGTAATAACTTACATTCTGTAAGTACCAACATCTATGGGTGTTTCATGCAAATGCTGCTTAATTCTGCTTTTATTCCCTGGGGTTTTAGTGACTTCTGTGAAAGTCAAACCATTTTGATTGCACATGATGATTCAAGCTGAATGGTCATAAAATAGGATAATTATTGAAAGAGTGTCCACTAATCAGCATTGAGATAGGAAGTTTTGGAAAGTGGGAAGTGTTCTTTAAATTGGTAGGTGATTTTCCACAGCAGCTTCATCTTGACTAGTATTCTCTGAAATGACATGAGAGATGCTAAATCACATCTTCCCAAAAGTATGTCTGCAGTCTGAAAGCAGAAAACATGCTGTTTTTTGCTCTCAGAGTTGAAACAGCTATGTTGCAACATGTAGTGAGAGGAATGTTTTGCCTTTCTTGCAGTCTAAGTGGTGCCTCACCATTTCTTGGAGAAACCAAGCAGGAAACATTAGCAAATGTGTCTGCTGTGAACTATGAGTTTGAAGAAGAGTTCTTCAGTAATACCAGTGCCCTAGCTAAAGATTTTATACGAAGACTTCTAGTCAAGGATCCAAAGTGAGTTGTTTCTGTTACGCATAAATTGTTGCAGCCTATGTCTCTAGCATTTAAAATTACATAATATTTTGAGGTGTTAGTGTAATAGTGTGTCTTTTTTTACTATCTGAAACAGTTCTTTTATTCTTTTAAAGGAAGAGAATGACTATTCAAGATAGTTTGCTGCACCCTTGGATCAAGGTTAGCATGTAATTAATTCTATGTTGTCCTGGTTTTAATCAATCTTCATTTCGTATTTAGCTTTCACTTTTCAAGTTCCTTAACAAGGAAAATTAGCATAATTGTTTAATATAACTTACTGCTTTGGAGAGCTTTCTGTATGAAAACTAATACCTGCAGAATGTAGGCTTTATTAATATATCTCCATGTAACTTAGTGTGTAAGAAGCCTACTATTGAAATTAAAATTCTGCTCAGGCAGAGAAGATAATATTCAGAAGCATTGCACTAACAAAGATACATTCCTGAATCAAGTCAAAGTTCCTTTCATGTTTTTAATTTTCTAATATCTTTATTTAGTCTGGGCAGAAAGTGGTTGTTTCTCCTCTGTCCTTCTTCTTTGGACTGAAGAAAGCAATTGATGTGTGGCTGTGGTGCCACTGGGAGGTAGAAAATGGACCTGTCATTCTTCTTGATGTAATATCTGCCATTTAATTTTGTTTCAACTGCATACTGCACTCTGATAGTGAGTAATAAAACTCTTCCATGATTTCCCAGGTCATGGCAATACACAGTGCATATGTGACTCCATTTCACTTCCCAGAGAACCAGTTAACTGAACATTTATCCATGCCGCAGCTCTTCCAGTTTACAGTTCAGCATCCTGGGGCAGATATTTATTTCTAAGTGATAAACCAAACTCCAGATTTCACTGTGCTTTGCTGACTTGTTGCTTGGGTAATGGTAAACAGTTGAAACATGTTGAACATGTTGAAAAGATCTTTTAAAACGCTGAAGCAAGCTTTGTCCAAGTTCGTGTCTTGGGGACCAAGGTCTTCACTCCTGCAACAAGACATGCTTTGTGTTCCTTTAACTTCCTGGTCATTGTACCCAACCCCACTGGTCATACCCTTTCCCCTGTCCTTCCTATCACTACCTTTACGTGCATTTCTCCATAAAAAATTCTTCAAGTATAGGATCATATAATGCAAAATTTGGTGTCCACTGGTAACTGGTGCTTAGTATTAACCCACAAGAAAGTTCAAAGTGTGCAACCTTTGAGTGTGCTACACAGGTAAGTGGGATGTGATAATTTTGGGTCCTAGCAGCATCCAGTTGATTACACTGAGACTGTAACAAAAGTTTGACTGCATTTAAAATCAGAAAGGAAGTCTTCCCAAAAGACATGATATATCTAGGAGATGGTATCCAATGCCTCTATCGCAGAGGGAAGTGAAAGATAAAACTGAATGTTCAGTTTTGGGGTTTTTTTTACAATGAAAGACCCAATTCTAGTATTGTATGAAATATTCTTAGATCTGAATTTCCTTTAGAGCATTTTCTCAGGAAATTCCATATGCATGCCTGCTAGGCTGTGGATGTGAAAATGACTTGGTTACAATTACCTTACTATTACAGTATGATTACAGCATTATAATGTAAGTGCAAGTAATCACTGAAGGACAGAGTGTTACATGCAGGAAGGTGCTTTGTGGAAGTTCGGGTTGTAATTGTGGGATATTTTACAACAGCTTTATTTTCCTTTTGTATATAGCCTAAAGACACACAGCAAGCACTTAGCAGAAAAGCGTCTGCGGTGAATATGGAGAAGTTCAAAAAGTTCGCAGCACGCCGAAAATGGAAAGTAAGTAATTCAGTAAATATTCAAATTGCTGGTGACATAAAAATGCAGTAGCATTACCTGCTTAGGGGAAACATCAGTACCTTTAAGAGTGGTGTGGAGAAGGAAGAAGAAACCTATTCCTCTGCCATTTTGAATAAATTAGTGCTTGATGATGGTGGTACGGGAGTAGACTTCTTTTGTTAGTGATCTGCGTAACAAACATTTGTGTGTGGATTGCTGGTTTATGCATCTAGCTGTATGTTATCATCTGTCCTGGTAATGTTTTCAGAGGAAAGGCACTTCTAAGTACGTGTTCTAGGTACATGCTTTTGTGACAACTAATGCCAGTAAAAACAAACAAAAATCCCTTAGGCAGGCCCTGCAGACTTAATTATTCCAGTAGCTGCAATAACTACTCAGCTCAACAGGGTAGGAAGGAAAAACTAGTCTGTTTTGTAAACGATTTTTGGTTGAGACTGCCAACCTGTCTAGAAGGTTGACATCACTTAATCTTTCTAGGAGTGGGGCAAGGTGTTAGCTGAAAGTGTTGATCTGTGCAAGGAGCAGTTCACCAAGACAATTATCTCTCCTCCTTCAGCTTGTGCATTGGGGAATTCGCATTGTTGCTTAGGGCAGGACTGTTGTATGAAAATCTGTTTATCATGAGGAGGGATGAAACATGAGACAGCAGAGGAGGCTGTTATTGGGAAAGGAGTTTTATACATTGTCACAGAGACCAGGAAATAGGATGGCTATGCTAAGATGTGGATTTAAGGCAGAAAATATCCAGCTATGCGGTACAATTTTTTTTTTTGTCATGTGGTTTAGTGTCTGTATTAGGTGAACATCTGTGGTATGTATAAAATTTAAAGTCTTAGTTTTCTGCCCTAGAACGAAATGGTGGGTCTAAGAATATGTTAAACTGTTTTGTAATATGGCATTTAAAGGAATGTTGTCAGCTAATTTGCACTGTTTAGGTTTTCTGTGTGTACATACTTTAAAATATATACATTTAAATGTTTTCAGTGTGTACAAGAGGACGTAATACAAATCTGTTTTGGTTTGTATTTGAACAGCTTAGTGAAACAGTAGCAATCCCAGAACATTGCTTAGTACATTTGAATAGCCTGTTTGGATTATAAATGTGAAAAGATACTAAAGAATCAAATGCAGTATAAAATGGAGATGGGTGATATAGAGGTCAAATTGCAGTTTGTTTTGCTAACACAACAGTATTCCTTTAAAATCACTGCAATAGTATCTTATCAAAAGTCTTCTGTTTTGATTTTTTTTTTACATATAGCTTTTTTCTTTTTATTTTTAAAAAGCAATCAGTACGTTTAATTTCCTTGTGCCAAAGATTATCAAGATCTTTCTTGTCCAGAAGTAACATGAGCGTTGCTAGGAGTGATGATACTCTGGTAAGTGTCTGCTTAACACACTGTTTTACTTAGTCCGAAACGTGACATTTTCTGATATTGAAAATGTGTATTATTAATTAATCTCATATGTAGAAAAAATAGATTTTAAGGCTACAGAGGTCAGCTATCCATAGTCTGATCTGCATGACACAGACCTTGAAACATAATTTATTAATTAACATGGTGAGACTGAGCTGTTGCCAGAAATGATTCTATCTTGGTTTTGAAGTTTGATTCTTGAGGATTTTTTGTACTGTAGCAACTATAATGTGAAAAACTTTCATCTGTATTTTTCATGACAATATGTAGAGTAAATTAATACTTCATTTTTAATCAGAATATTCAAAATAATTGAGATGCTCTTATTCCTAGACAGCAGTATCATAACAAGCTGTTATTTAAGAACGACACTTTCAAGTTGGCTAGTATTCATTTTGGTTTATATATGTCTGCTAGATTTATGTAGTCAGGATGAGCTGCTGTATCTGAGTTACAAAAGCATGTAAATTCAGAAGCATTCTTATTCAGCTTGCTCTCCAGGTTTTAGTACATTCTTCACAAATACCCTGTGATCAGCATGTTAATATGTTTAGAGCTGGGCAACCTCATCTTTTCTGTGCCTTAATAGGATCAAACATCAAAAATTCTGCAAAGCCATTTTTATCCATATTATTTGCCCTGTGTCCCTCCTGTGCAACTCCACACTCTTGTTTCCACTCTTCCTCCTCTTTCTAGTTCCCCGTTCTTTGATCTCTGGGTCTTACCCTCCTTTCTCTGCCTGCCCTGTGGCAGCTAGCAGTATGCCTGTTAACACTGGATCAGCATTTCACACCTGCATTGCAGCAGAAAGGATCGTAGCTAATGCTGATGTTGTAAAAAATGTACAGACTCAGAGGAGAGGAGCTGAGAGTGATCCAAATATCAGGCTTCAGGAATTTCAGACAGTTCTTTAACATTTTAGTGCATGGGAGAAAAACAAAAGTTAACACCTGCAGAGGTATCTGGGCCGATTACTTATGTTCTAGACTTGTAATTATTCCATTTGAATAGTTGAAAGCTCGCTCCGAAGTACCTCTCCTGTGTCATGTTCCTGGATGGCATGAAACTAGATGCTTCAGTTTGTATTGGCGCACCTCTTGGGTTTTTTTAGTGTTTGCATATAGGCATGGAATTAGTTTCATTTAATGAAAGTATTAGACCTATTGAAAGTTCCAGGAGAAAAAAGAAAGAGCTAATAAAAGAAATCTGTTTGAAATCTCTGTAAGTGACTGGTTTGTGTGTGAAGAAGAGGAAAGCATATTGTACTAGAAAAAGTGTGGGGGTTTTCTGTGTGGATTTTCAAATAACATGCATACATGTTAGCCATATGCTTCATGAAGGATTACAACAAGCGGCTGAAGCACTTTAAAGGACTTTGAAAATTTTACTTTTTAATTATTTTAGATGTCTTAGCAGCTGTTGGTAGGGATTTCTTCCTTGCAGCTAACAACTTTTCTTCTTTCGCATTTAATTACAAGGATGAGGAAGACTCCTTTGTGATGAAAGCTATTATTCATGCCATCAATGATGACAATGTTCCTGGATTGCAGCACCTTCTGGGATCTCTGACAAATTATGATGTCAATCAACCCAACAAGGTAGTGTGGGTCTGTGTTGAGGTGCGTGGGGGGCTAACTATCACACCACTGAATAGAGCAACGTAGTTGTAAAATAGAAATGTAACACCTGAAATGAAAAGGAAGAGACAAGTGGATGGGAAAGTTATTCTGCCTTTCTTTATAAGAAGTTTTAATGTGTTCTCTGTTCAGTCTTCTCAAACTACCTGAAAATGGAAGCCAAAACATTGAGGTTTGGGGTATTTTTTTTGCCTAGTCTTTTGAAAAATTGTTAACCCATTCTATAATCAAGAGCAGTGGTGTATCAGATATCGGCCTTTGCTTTTATTTGCAGTTGTTTCTTGTGGCAGATTAAGATGGCACAAAATGTAGAAATAACCAGATGGCCAAAGCTGACTTTGCAAAGCTGTGTTAGAAACAGAAGTCCCACGCTGCAGAAACGGCTCCTGTGAACGTAATGTTAGATTGTGTCATTCATTTTTGGAAATGAAATTACTTGCTTCCTACAGTATTTCAATGCACTGCTCTGCTGTACTAACAGGAGTATTGGAACTGAGACTAAGAGACTAAAGCTCTGTTGCTGGCTCTGCTGTTTAATAAATCATCTCTGCTCCATATTTCACTTTTTTGAATGGTTATACTGACCCTCGTTATAAAGTATTTTGAGAAGTGCTCTTGAGGAGCACTATACAAGTAAAATATCTTTTTTACATGGACAGGGTCTTGAACCTTTCAAGAAATAACCGTATTCTTTGTTTGAATGGTGCAATCTCATTTAACTTTCCCATATGTTGCTGGTGGCTTGTGCCTTTGAGGTGGTGCAGCAGATACCTCATGTCTTAAAATACAGGTATAAAGAAATAACACAGAGGAATGTCCTTACCAAATTGGGCTAATGAGAGCTTACATTAACATTCCTAATTTGAGAATCATGCCTTTAGTGTGTGGTGTTTCATTTAGTTTATGTAAATTTATATTAAAAGCATGGAAAACTGATATGCACGGAATTTCATTGGACAAAAGGACAAATTGTTTTCTGTACAGTATTCCCTGAAGACTTAATTTGAAACGGGAAATCCAGAGAGACGGATTTCAATGTCTGCCTTCTATTCCATTCTTTTCTTCATTCTTCAAAATTAAAATACATTTTTCTTGCTTTTATTTTCTTGTTAGCATGGAACACCTCCCCTGCTAATTGCTGCTGGCTGCGGAAACATTCAGATGCTTCACTTACTTTTAAAGCGTGGATCCCGTATTGATGTTCAAGATAAGGTCAGAGTTCTGGTTTGTCACCATTCTGTATAAGTTTTCCAGTACAGTTAACGGAGGACAAACAGTTAAGACCAAGTTGTAATTGAAATGAAAAAAAATATGTGGTGTAGAACCCATTTTCTGTCTTCCACAGGAAAAAAAGATAAAAGCAAATCTTTAATAATTTAATTTATTACTCGTGCATATTGTCTAATTTTGATAATTTGATTAACTGAAGCAATTTGAGTTATATTAATCTTGAAATGCAGTTTGTGCCTACAGAATCACCTCAATTAGTTCAAATTAATGATTGCCCTAAAACACAGTGGTGAACTTTATCTAATATGGAATGATAAATGAACATTTTAGCAGTGGTGAATATTGTAACTAAAATATGCCATGGAGGGTACACTTTGCAAGAAGCTTTTTTTTCCAAAATGTATTTTAACTATCTAGGGTTCATTTAAAGCAAACTTGAAACTCTGTCTGCTTCTCTACCTAATAGATGGTAAAGTAAGCAATGGAAAGGTTCTTTATCTCATGATTGTTGTTTCCAGAAAACTCCTTTACAAGGGAGAAAAGGATTATCCTTGCAAACAGTGATCCAGTTAATCATCCTTGCATAGAGTACTTTTTGTTGTCATTCATAGAATCACAGACTTGTTTGAGTTGGAAGGGACATCAGATCCCATCCAGTTCCAAGCCCCTGCCATGGGGAGGGACACCCTCCACTAGTCCAGGTTGCTCAAAGCCACATCCAACTTGGCCTTGAGCAGTGACAAGGAGGGGGCAGCCACAGCTTCTCTGGGCAGCCTGTGCTAGAGCTTCACCACTCTTGCTGGTATGTAGGTTTGTTGAGCTAATTTGAAGATGGTGTTTGTTATTTTTTTAAAAAGTAAGTATGTTCATATAAACTTGAATAGCTCTTCAGTATATCTGTATACATCTATGTATACCATAGTTGAAAATCCAGAATTAGGATTCTAAATTAATTGATAACATCTGTAATCAAATATTTTTGACAGGCTGGATCTAATGCAATTTATTGGGCTTCTCGACATGGTCATGTAGAAACACTGAAATTTCTCAATGACAATAAATGTCCTTTGGATGTTAAGGATAAGGTAAGTAATTTCTTTTAAATTTATTTTCCATGCAGAGAGCTTTTTTGGTTGTTTCATTTTTTAAATAACTTAGTGAAGAGAGAGGTCTTTCAGTTGGTATGATTTTCAGCTGTGCCATAATTCCAGGAGTGTGACTGGCTTTTTCAATGTGGTTTTATAAGCTGACATATAGGGCTTTAAAGTAGTTGAATGTACTGATTAATTTCCTGACAAATGTTAACCAAGCATGCATATTAAATGTTGTGAGTACATGGTGGGTAGGTGGGGAAGTAAAAACCTAAATTAATTTTCACTTGAAGGGTAGATTTCTCATTGGAGCTCAGGTTAAAATCGTGATTCTGTTTCTCATTCCTCTTGATTGAAAATCACTTTTGTCTGACAAGTAAATTTGACTGTTATGAGGTTGAGTATAATGAAGCCTGACAGTTTATATCTGATGAGAACTTACCTTGTCTCCAGCAGTGTTACTTGAGCAACATTTGTCCTAGAAGCTAGTTGCTGTTATATCTTACACCAAAGTGATGTTTTTATACTAGCCAAAGCTCCAGTATACAGGCAATTGTACTTGTAAAACACAGTTTGCTTTGTCAAGGCAAGGCACATTAGTAGAATTATTACTGAACTCCTGATAAGCCTACGTTACTTTCTTAATAAAAATACTTTTTTTTCATGTAATTTCACCAAAAAGTTGCAAATAATTATATTTAATGAACAAAATATGCCACAATATATAGCAGTGGTAGGCCGACCCCTTACATTTGTATTTACAGGGCAGAGGGGGTGGCATATGGAAATAGTATGAATAGAAATAAGACATCTGCGTGAACAAGAATTGTGCAGGCAGCTGCCTTCTCATATTGATCAGAAATCCCGTTGTGGCTGTGACATTGAACAAATAAAGTAGGAAAAAATGAGTTCTGAAAAAGGAAGGTCGTTGAAGAAATAATCCTTCAGGTGGTGATGTGCCTGTCACGTATAACTACAGTTTGTAAGCCAGAGATCTCTGCTGACCTCACATGTGCCACTGGGTTACCGGGGTGGAGGAATACCCCTTGCAGCATACAGGCATTCAGTCTGTACACTGTATATAGGTGGGAGTAACATAAGAAATTGCACTGGCATGTTCTTCTGTAATTGCAGTCTGGGGAAACAGCTCTCCATGTTGCAGCTCGATATGGACATGTGGATGTGGTTCAGTTTCTCTGTAGTGTTGGATCTAATCCAAACTTCCAAGACAAGGTGAGTTGTGGACAGTGTTTTTTCTTCAACAAATAAGGCTTTATTTAGTACAAGCGGTCAAAATTCTTAGTCTTGCCTTGCAGCATCTGGCACGTTTGCATTTGGAAAAAACCCAACAATTACAGGGGTTTCAGTACCATTTAGTAGATGAAGACTATTCAGAAACAGTGTGAGCAAACCAACTATTGTTATGAAACACGGGTTCTCTCGAAAGTGAAAGTTTAAAGATGGAAAAACTCAGCAGCACAAAGGTACAGGAAGTGATGTGTGCTCTCTGAGTTTGTCTAAATCTTTTATTAGTTTTTGTATCGACTTTAGCTTATTTTTAGAAATCAAGGGGACTTTTTCTGAAGTGTCAAGCACTCATTTTTGAAAACGAGATGAGTGCTCAGGAGGAATTCCTTAAAGCTTTGATGAGAAAACAGGAAAGAGAAGGCTTAATAGAAAAAAATGAAAAAAAAATCAAAACAAAACAACATACATATGACCCAAATGTAACTCTATGTGGAATTCCTATAAGCCTCTCCAAGTGCTGTATCCCTTAGGACTACGTTTATTTTGTTTAAGCAGCAGAAGGCCAAGGGACCACAGGACTTTGCTGTTCAACTGTTTATTTTTCCTTAGATTTTTACAGAAACCTCGAATGTAGTCTTAAGTCCTCTAATATTATTGGCATCAATTGTCTCCTCATTAGTATGTGCCAGGTACAAAAAGGATATCCTATTTCTTAGAATTTGATAGAATTACTTTTTTTGGATCAAACGTCTTTTTGGGCTGCTCCCAATAGCTTGTTTCTGTATAACATGTGAGTTTCTTAATCATGTTCCAAATAACTGTTACGAAGTACAGAGATATAGAAGCTGAATATTTTTAAGCTTTCTGGGTTCAAGAAAAAGGTAAATTAGAACTTCGGTCACAGCTGAACTCAAAATGCCTAGTTTCAAAGGCATTTTTAAAGAACTCCATTTGGTACATACACAAGTCATTGCCTATACTCCTAAATCTTCAGAATGTGGTCTTTAAACACAGTAAGCAGAATGGTCTGCCTCAAACTGCAAGTGGGATTGGCATCTCCTTGGTGAGCAGTCTGTTTTAAACGCTGGATTAGTCCCTCAGCACATGGGATGTTGAAGTTGCTTATAAATGAAGATCAGTTTTGAAGTGAGAGAACCGAGATAGTTAGCTTCAGGAGCATGGAAACATTTAAACTAAGATTTAAACAAGGTCTTGTTAGTAGACTGTGCTATGGTGAGAAATACGGACTCTCAGAATCCAGATGAAGATTAAAAACTAGTGCATTAGCTGTAATCACTTAGCACATCACCAGGAGTTATTCTTCCTTTGATTATGTCAGCATTAGACATTACATCGTCATTTTGTAAGACTTACTTAGTTGAGTGTCTTTTTGTCCTTTATGTCGTCTTCCTGACTCAGTTAAGCTGGGGAATTGTTCCTCCTAAGGATTGGTTCAGCCGTGCTGTTTTTGGTTGGGTTTTTCACTCCATGTTGATAGGAAGAAGAAACCCCACTGCATTGTGCTGCTTGGCATGGCTACTACTCTGTTGCCAGAGCGCTCTGTGAAGCAGGTTGTAATGTGAACATTAAAAACAAAGAAGGAGAGACTCCGCTCCTGACAGCATCTGCTCGGGGTTACCATGACATTGTGGAATGCTTGACAGAACACGGGGGAGATCTTGACGCAACAGACAAGGTTAGTTTGAGTTGCTTTTCTTGGTTCAGAGATCACAGGTGCCACGCAGCCATATTTCTGAATTGTTTGATTTGAATGCTGCAGGCCAGCATAGTTTCCATGATGTGGGTTCTCTGAGCAGTTCACATGGAGACTGTTGATGACTGAAGTAGTCTTTGAAGTTTCCCACTGATTATTTTACCAGGATTGGGTTTTTGCTGATCCATTATCACCATATGAGTAATGCTTATGACAGGAATACTGGGTTCTGTAATTGGCAGTAAGCTATTAACTTAATAAGAAAAAAAGATGGATTTACTGTATGCCTTTGATTCCTGTGGTTTGGATAAGTCACACAGATTTCAAATTAGCTGAATTCCATCTGTTTAAAAATACAACTCTAATCCAGATTTTTTTTTTCTTTCATGGTGTAATTTCAACAAGTACATTTCGTATTTCAGTGTTGATACTTTTGGTATGCTTGTTGTTTTAGCTACATTTATGGCTGACAGTTACTAAATAGTTTTTAAAGCAACTTCAGAAAATTTCTTTTGTTTCTAAAGAATTTGTTTCTTCAAGCACATTGTCTATTTAAGTTGTCCCACAGAGAGAAAATGTTCTGTCTCTAAAGTTACTGATTACTAAGCAGATTGCATGAGTTTTGCATCAATAAGGTCTGTAAGTAGACACTACAGTGGTTTACAGTATTCAGCTGGCTGTTATATTTATTTGGTTGCTCTCCCACCTCCGACAGAAGTTGTCAGTAAAGAATGTGTATTTTCATTTCATCCATTCTGCTTCAAAACCCAGTGGCCTAATAAGAGATCTGTTTTCATCCCATAGCTGATTCGTTGTGACATATCATGCACCTCTCTGCCTCCACCTTCAAAATAAAAATAAAAAGCATTGCGATTCTTGAGGCAAGAAGATGCACCCAGTTACACAAAATGATTGTGCCTTTGCACAGTGCTTTGGTTTCTGTCATTACTGAATCTCGCTCACAAGGTCTCTTCTGATTTCAGGATGGTCATAGAGCCCTGCACCTCGCTGTGAGAAGATGTCAAATAGAAGTAGTTAAAACTCTTATCAATCAAGGATGCTTTGTAGATTTCCAAGACAGGCATGGTAACACTCCCTTGCACGTGGCCTGCAAAGATGGGAATGTGCCTATTGTGATGGCACTCTGTGAAGCAAGTTGTAATTTGGATGTCACTAATAAGGTATATGGAATACGAGTACTAAACTACATTGTTTAATAGCTCGCCTGTTGCATTGGATGACCTTTTCCAGTTCTCTGAAATTTGTTTTTCCTTTTTTTTTTTTTCCTCTCTTAAAGTGCGCAAATGCAAAGCACTAAATATCTTACCTTTCAAATTTACCTCTTTGTTTCAGTTAATAGGTAATTGAAGAATTCCATGAAGGAAGAGCCTGAATGCATAATCACAGTGTGTTTTGCCACTCAGCTGTAATGTTCAGTGTATACGCCAACCTTCTTCCCTCGCTGTATAGCTTTGCTTTGTACAGATTTCTTCTAGGCACTGAAAACAAATGATGTGTGTTATTGCTGGCCTAAACTGGTGGTGTTTTGCTGTGATTTAATAACAGTAATTTATAAATGAATTGAATACTGGTATATTTTTATTAAAAATTGGCTTTGAATTCTTCCAAATTATGTGATGAGATCTTCACTGTCATTTATTAAGGAATTAAAACCGACTGCAGATTCTATTTCTTGTTATAAAAATATGTGTTATATTGCCTGATTTCTGTTTTTCTGCATTGAGTTGATTTATTAAAATAGATCCTAATTAAACATTTATTAGAATAGAATGACTTTAATTTATCTATTAAACAAATTGTCACTGGCAGGATGCAAGAAATTGCAGAATGAAAAAGCACTTTTTTAAAAAGAATATTTGATAGCCTGTCCCAAAACTTTGAGGTACTAGTCCCTTCCTTGCAGAATTCTTGTGCTGGTGCTGCAGTGTGTATGGTATCACTGAATGTGATGCTTTACAGGTTTAACATTCTGGCTTACCTCCTAGAGATACTTAAGAGAAAAGTAAGCCGGTTCAGAAAACTTGGGTTAGTTTGAATAGGTAAGGGTCAGCCATGTGACTCTGGTGACAGGCTGTGGGGCTTGGGGCTTGATATTTAGCTCTGAGTGTCTTTCTCTGCTCAGTTTATTCATAGGGGGCTTTATGTTGCTATCTGTAACTTGTTTGATTTGGGTGTTTTTATCTTACTTGTTTTTCTGGAAAAGTATGTATTCTCTTAATAAAATGTTGCTAGTTAACACTTCCATGTATAATCAGAAGACTGACCTCAGCTGAATAAAAGAGAGTTATGGGGCTTTTGGCTTGAAGCTTGTCCAATGCAATCATTTGGTTTTAATAATTAAAATCATCATCTGCCAAATGAAAAAAAAAAAAACCAAAACAAAAACATAAAATAATGAGCTCCCCAGTCCTGTTTCCGAGCTTAAACCTGATTGACTAGGCAATTAAATCCAGATCCACAGCTGAGAACATGTTTTGGGGAAGGTGAGTTAATGCAGCACAAGGCTGGATTAGCACCTCTCTTCATAATGGAGAACACTGAGCTAGGATCAGTAATCTTCAAGGGTTCATTAGCAGTGGGATCATGGCTACAGAAGCTGTGGTGAAGGTTTGTGTATTGCTGTCCTTTTAGGAGTAATGTATACTAAAGTGATTTCTAGAGTCCTCTTTGTTTGAAAAGGAACAGTTTGGGTTTTACCAAATAGAGAATCTTTATTTCTCCTGGTACTCATCAGCAGCAAGCACTGTAGTGCGAGTACATTAGCATAACAACTATCTGTCCTTGGTACACATTGTCCCACATTTACGTAATACCAAATGAAGGTGCCGTTTGTTTCTTCCATAGTCTGTGTGCTGTAGAACATCATATGCATTCAACTGGGGTGCAGGGCTTTGAAGAGCCAGACATCTTTTCAGTTTCCAGTTGTCAGAAAGTTAGCTTTGCTTTCAAATACCCTTTCACAAAGTAAGTTTCTAAGTTTGTCTCTGAGCATAGGGTTGAAACAGGGAGAACAATATTCAAAGCATGAAAATATGTAAGAGGAGTTACAAGCAGAGGATGGATGGTAGTAATGCTTCTAACAGCAGCTCTGAACATGAAAGACCAGAAGTGAATGTCATAAGAACTTCTTTTCAGTGGAGAGATTCAGGAGGAAATGTAAAAACTGAGGAAGGTATATTTATTTACAGCAGTTTCCCTCTGTCACTGAAAGCACAGGTTCTGTCAGGCTGAGTTCTTGTATTCACCATTTTTACTGCTTTGGGTGGAAGGGAGGAGACAGCTGAAATGTAATTTTCAGTAATACTTGGATTGAAACAGAAGCCAGAGCTTTAAAGGTTAAGGAGTTAGTGTTGCTTAACTGGTTCTTACTTAGTTAAGCAAAATGCAGTTAAATTTACTAGAAGCCATGCTCAAATAAGCAAAAAAAAAAAACTTCAAAGGATTCCTCCACAGTTGTGAGGGATTTAGCTATGAAACCGTTTCCCATTGTTCAAGTAGTTTTTAATTGAGCTTTAAGCAGTTGCGCTTAAGCTTTTTTCTTACAATTTTTGCTCTGCACTTGTAGCTTTTGCAAGACATTTGCTGTGTAGCATTATGTGTAATTGTACAATATGTTTGAATATTATTTGCAACATTTTGAGTGAAGAAGTTCTTTGACTCACATAGTAACATCTTTTTCCCCATCTAGTATGGAAGAACACCTTTACATCTGGCAGCAAACAATGGCATTCTTGATGTCGTCCGGTTCCTGTGTCTTACTGGTGCCAACGTAGAAGCTTTAACATCTGTAAGTACTTGGGGATGCTGTTACGCTTTTTGCTTCTTTTGTCTGTGATAATAGGGAACAAATTAATCTCTTGCAGTGGAGGAGTCAGTGGTATAATATAACTGCATTTCATATAAATTTTAAGAAAATGTTAGCCTGTTGAATATCCACAGCTTGAAAAGCATTCTGTGTTGTCCATTGGTTCCCTTCTTACAGCTAAATTTGAAACTGATTAAGGTACAGTAAAGCTACCGCTTCATCTACACCAAAGAATTTCTTCACCAAAAATTACTCACAGCATTGTGTTTTCTGTAAGCACAGTAGACAGCTGTCAATAAGAGACCTGTCATTTCATGTCAGGTACAGTTACCATACACATATATTGTATATATCTTAAATATTTTACTTTCCAGAGATTCAAGAGTTTTATTTTTGTGGTGGAGATGCGTGGGTGGGTGGCTAATTGAACTGTCGTGCTAGTATCCTTGTAAAGCAGATCGTTTATGTCAGACCAGCCAGCACCACTGCTTCCAATTCACAACACTGAAAGCACTTCTCATTCATTCTCACTTTAGTGAGAAATGTCCTCCCAGCTGACATATCCACAGCAGGAATGAAGTGATGTTCATAATACACACGTCATGCACACACAATATGTTATAGACATCATATACTCCTCTACCTGTGGTTTGAACAAACTGTTCGTGTTTTATTTTCAGATGCATTGGATCAGCTTACGTTGCTACTCATCCTAATGAATACCTTCTGCTCAGAATTAAATGTTGTTCTGTATACTGAAATAATGTTGTGAATAGGTTTTAGTCAAGTCTGTGTTTTTTCAAAGTTCTTTCAAAGTATCCCTGTGGCAGCTGAAATGCAGGTAAAAAGGAGAAAACTTGTGTTCCATTTGCTTTACCTATTTGGTAGAAAATACAATTTTTTAATCATTTAGTTTGGATTTTTTTCCATGTACATTTGGCACTATGTTTTTTTGCTGTAGGCATGTATCTTGGTAGCAGGAGGAAAACAGTGGACTTGGAATTGTGACTTCAACAAGTTTGTCACGTAAAAGTGACTTTCGATACCTACGACACTGTAGATTGACAAATGTACCTTAATAATCAATAATCATGAAATGTGCTTGCAATGGACTTTGTGGGGTGTTAGACATGATTTTCCTTTTTCATCTGTTTTTGACCCTTTCTTTTGTCTTTTTTTTTTACCTGTTTTCCCACCCTGTTCCCCTCCACACACACACACACGCACACTCCTTTTCCCCTCCACCCCATTTTCCCTCCCCAGTGTCTGTGTTGGTGTACTTGCCCATCTGGACCCTGTCCTTTCAAGATAAAAGTACTCTTTATCTGTGTAGTTCAGTTTTAAGGAGGTAACAGAGTAAATAGTGTCAATACTGAATCTGACTGGAGAAACAGACTGAATATACATAACTCATCTTCCATTATTCCAGCAGTGTTGTGGCAGAGAGAAGGGACGAGGAAAGGAAGGGAGGAAACACATGTGGTGATTTTAATAACATTTCAGTTTCACATTAGTTTGTTTGGTGGATGTTAAACTGTTCTGAAAAGTCTTAATAACAGCCCTTTCCATGCTAGTGCAGTAGGATTAGTTTCTTTTTTTCTTCTCTTAGAATGCCATTTCTGAGGAATTAACTTTTTCTGCACTGTTAAGTAGCTGAACTGCAGAGTGAGTTCCCTGCCTCCTCCCCAGGGTAAAGCCCATTCAGAACTAGTTTGATTTATAAAACATTCATGAATTTAAATTTAAGTCACCTTAGAAAGCCTTATGCTCCTAGAGCATAGAGAATAATTTCCAGTGTTTTAATATCCCTTAAAAAATTATTTGTACTCACATGCGAGACGGCACCATCTTCCTGGCTTCTCCTCACAGAAATTTCTACAATTGTACCAAGTTTAAAATTTTCAGTTTGCTTAAAAGCTGTGAATGATTGTGAAAAGCCAGTGATAGGACAAGGGGCAGTGGTTCCAAGCTGGAGCATAGGAAGTTCCATCTGAATATAAGGATGAACTTTTTCCCTGTGAGGATGACAGAGCACTGGAACAGGCTGCTCAGAGTGGTTGTGGAGTCTCCTTCTCTGGAGACATTCAAGACCAATCTGGATGCGTTCCTGTGTGATCTAATCTAGGTGATCCTGCTCAGGCAGGGGGTTTGGACTGGATGATCTTTGGAGGTCCCTTCCAACTCCTGATGTTCTGTGATTCTGTGAAAAGCTGTGAATGATTTCAAATGGCCAGTTAAACTGAGGATCAGCTCTTGAAGGCATGGCTGTCTCATTTGCAAGAAAGAGACCAGGCATCAACTGCAGTGAGATATTACTACTACATGTGAAATATGCTTTCTTGGATCCTGTAGCCCTGTTCCAATGACAGTTTTGCTTAGGCATTGCCATTGCAGTGTGTAGACACCCTGTACTTTTCAAGAAAGCTTGAATAGGAAAATAACTTAATGAAGCCCATGTGCTCTTTTGCTTGTATGCGCATTTTTTTAACTCTCATACTCTGCAGTCCCTGGACATTCACTGCAGTTCCTCCTGCGGTGAATGTCCAGGGAATTAAACAGCCTCATCCTGTTCACAGTTTTGGACAGGGGGGAAAAAAAAAAAGGAATTCTATTAATTTTTTTATTCAGGGAAGCGAATGGTTTGTCTTCCTATTACATCAGTCAATAAATTAATCTTCCATATCTGAGTCTTAACTTTTCACAGGTATGTGCACTGAACCACTAGTGTCTGTCAATGTAAATACCTGAAAATTATTTTTTGGGGGGCAAATATGATCTTGAGTTCTTCCTGCTATAGTCTGTTGTCAGTGCTCTGGGGTATCTTCCACTTACTCCACAGGCCTTTCTGCCTGTCTTGTTTACTGGTCTGATGACCATGGACTTCCAGAATGATATTTGTCAGGCACTACTTCATGAGGGAAGGTGAGCCGGGAACTTGTAAACAAGAAGGCAAGCAGGGACAGCACTGGCATCACCAGCAAGGGCTCAGTCCCACAGTACCAAACAAGGCAAGCAGAACAGGTCCAGTGATGGCAACCGGCTTCAGCCAGCAGACCAGGTAACCAGATGAGCCTGTAACAGTGAGGCAGGTCCATGACTAAGTCAAGATCAGGAACTGTTCTCAGTCACCATGGTCTACCAAGGGTCTAGTGATCACTAGGCAAGTCCATAGTGAAGAAAGAGGTTTGAAGTCAACCCTGGAATTCAAGGGCCAGGTCAGTGGGATTCATGGCCACAGGCATGCAAATAGCTCTAGTGTTGCTCAGGTGAGGATCAAGTGGCAAAAGCCTCAGCCTAAGAGCAACAACTGAGCAAAAGGAACTGTGGGAGAATAGTTCTTGTCCAGTGGTCCGAATCTGGGAAATGCAGGAATCGAGACACGCTAGGGAAAGAAAGCCCACCAATATGGTTAATTGCAATCAATCAGTTTATTGTCCGTACAGCAGTGATTAATATACTAAGCAACTACATTCATGTGCTTACAGCTGTGTTACTATTGGTGCTTTACTACTAGCCATGCATCCCACCAACCTAATTCACTGGTTAAACACAAAGTGTCCACATGGGTATATCCTGGCACAGATGTCCTTCAGGTATCTTGCTTCGCACCCAGGAATTGTTTTATTCCACATTCTTCACATTCTTCTTCCTCCTTATCTATTTCTGCTTGATAAACAGAAACCTTGTTTATGGCCCTAACATCCACTTATTTTACCATCTCAGCAAAGGCTGGATTGCTCACATTTGTTACCACTTAGAAATCCTCCCACAAGGAACCACAAACCCCTTCTTTTCAGATCTTTTTTTGTTTTCACAACAGTCTGAACAAAGGTTAGACAGATGTATCAGGCAGCTGGTCTTGAGCTCTGGAACCTGCTAGGAAGTTGGGAGGGAATTGAGTCACGACAGTGCCATCCCACTGTTACAGGCAGGCTTGCTTTCTGCACATATTTGCATAGACTTTCACCAGTTTGAACTGTTCCTGTTGCTGATTTTTCTAATTTTGGGAATAGTCACCTCCAACCCATATGATGATGATCACCAATCAGGCTCAGGCTCTGCCATCCAGCTCCTTGCCAAGTACTCACCAGATCATAGAATCATAGA
>VXBZ01004785.1:13348-31189 GCA_013399135.1 Heliornis fulica | reverse complement strand
TCTGGATGGCATCCCACCCCTCTATCGTGTCGACAGCACTACACAGTTTGGTGTCATCGGCGAACTTGCTGAGGGTGCACTCCATCCCACTGTCCGTGTCACCAACAAAGATGTTGAATAGGGCCGGGCCCAACACAGACCCCTGAGGGATGCCACTTGTGACCGGTCTCCATTTGGACATTAAGCTGTTCTTGATGTTGTATCATTTGTATTTCTCAACTGCATTTAGTTGCTTTGATGGAAAATGACCATCCTCTATTTTGGAGTCTTAAAATTTTGTAACCTCCTTTCACTGCTCTGTCTCCTGAAGTCTGTTGATGCTGACTCAAGCTACTATGTAAATATTGTTTCTGGTCTTTGAAAGGAAAATGACACAGCAAAATGTTTTAAGGTGAGACAACTTGGCTCATGTCTTGAAATCATACAGGGCCAAGGTTCTATTGGCTTTCCATTTCAAACTATATTTAGATACGAAGGAAGCATACATTGCAAAAGAGGAGTGATTTCTCTCTGTACATGAAGGAATATAGCCTATCATCAACAGTGTGACATGTAAGAATACTTATAATTCAGATATTGTGAAGATGCATATTCTAGAAGCATCAGTATGCTTAATTACCTCTTTCAGTTAACATGCTTATTATGTGACTTTTTAAAGAAATACTCTCTACTAACTATGCAAAACTAGAACAGCCAGTTAAGGGCCTTTTTTTTTTAAATGGTGAGTGACACAAACATTATGCTGTGTATCTTATGACATTACACATCTGTTGTATAAAAATTATTTCCATTATTAAAAAAAAAAAACAAAACAACGTCAAACATCCCCCAAACTCTAGCAAACATGGTTCAGTGAATATGCTTGTCTGGGCCACACACACTCAGTCCTGCCTAAAAGATTTACTCAGTTCCAGTATCTGAAAGCGGCTCATTTTCTTTCCTTAATGTTGCATTTTCTTATTCTAACAATATGCTTTTCTAAGCATGTCAGACAACCTCATTCAAGTGTTCCTAGCTGTAACACCATGACTCAAAAATGCTTGGGTAACTCTTTTCTTGATAGGATGTTTTCCATGCAGCAAGAACAGCTGGCTAACCTGCAGAAAGGTCACTCCAATTATAAATGTCGGGTTGCACAGAAGCAGAATGCCATGTGCCTCTCAGAGATGAAGCTCCAGGAGGTGCAGTAATTCTGTAGTGAATCCTTTTTTTTTGTGCTGCAGTACCTAAGACACTTACTTCTGATAAAATCAGACATTAGTACATGGCATTGTGGCTTTGTCTAGTTGTATGGTCCACCAAGATACCATGAGACAGTTGAATATAACAGTGGTAAATTACTGGGATATGCGTGTGTAAAACTATTAATGAGTCATATTCATGTGAGAGAAGTAAGGGTGAGGTGAGGGATGCAGGAAATGGGGAAGATGTTGGAAACTACTGAAAAAATCCTCTATTTGTTTATGCTGCAAATACTCCCAGGGTCATCCTCACTGGGTTTGGTGAATGGAGTAATCACAGTCCTTGCTGCAGAAGTCCAGGTAGATGACATCTGTAGCTCTTCCCTTGTACACTGATGCAGTCACTCCACCATAGCAGGCAAGATTTGCCCTTTGTGAAGCCATGCTGTCTTTCCCTAATCACCTACCTTGTTATCCAAATTTTGGTGTAACTTACGGGATGATCTGTGCCATCACTTCACTGGGCACTCAGATGAGGCCGATGAAGGAACTGCATACAGAACTCCACCATATAGTTCACCCTGTGGAACCACATGCGCAATCTTTCCCCCACTCCTTTCCACAATCCCATCACTAGTTGTCTCTCTGCCCTGTGTTATGTACACTCCACATAACTTGATATTAGCAGATACCAGAAAGCTGCTCCTAACTACAAAAGGAAGGCTTAAACTTGCTTGCTTCAGAAAGTTTATAGCATTCTTCAATCCTTCTCCCCTAATTGAATGTTAGGAAAAAAAAAAGTTGAAAAACCAGCAAGTGGGCTGATGCTAGAAGCAAGAGGCTTCAGCAAAATCAATATCTGTGACCTACCAATGTTAGTAAGCAATTACTTCTCATGGTTTGATTTAGAAAGTTCTTGACGAAACCTTACAGAATACCCTAGTGTCCAATTTTGATAACTGAGACAGGTTTCTAATGGCCCCTACTCTCACTCACTCATCTTGGTACAAGAGGACTGGACAAACATGTTACAGCTTAAGTTAAAAACTCTGTTTGACAATGATGTAGTGCAACAAGGCTGCAAAAATATGGAGTTGACACAGAATATGTAGTATTTTAAAATATTTTTTAAATAGACCCACTTTTATCTGCCTACTACCCTCAGAAGCTGCATGGATGTGACAGGTTATAGTAGGTTCTGATTGGTGCTTTCCTGCTTGTATCTGCAGAGACAGTAACACTGGACTCATGGGGGTTACTGAGGCCACAAACCAGCTTGCTTGGAAGACGTGGAGAGATTGTTTCCAACAAAGTACTGTATGAAGATATCCTAGGGAAACAAGATATACGTTCATGAACGCTGTGTTTTCAAGGAATTGAGATGTGTATGTATTCCAAGAAAACAAGAAGGGAGATGCGGGGTAAGAGGAGAACCTCACTGCTGGCCAAAATTAAGGACAACTGCTAGGTTACAAGGTATGTGCTAATCACAGATTTATAGAATGGCTGGACTTTGTCTTGTCATTTTTTTCAGGATTAAGGGATTTAATTTTGAAAGTGATTGTGTTGGGAACAGACACAAAAAAAAAAAAAGCAGTAAATTCAACAGGAAACAAAGTCAGAAAATGTGAAGATTTGTCAGTGAGAAGACTTGTCTGGCAAGGCAAGCAGACTTGGCCCTTTGCATGCCAGCGTATCTCCATCCCTGTAAACTTAGAAGTTTGATCTTTAGACAAGGCTTTTGAGTTTGATCTTTAGACAAGGCTTTTGAGTTCTATGAATTATAGTGATTTGACATTTTTAAAAATTCCATACATTTCATATAATTTTCTTACCATCTCTAAAAACATTAAACATTGTCATACATTATAATTAAGGTGGAAAAATCTCCCCCTAAAACACAAAGATGTTGCCACTATCTAGTGTTCATGATAATTCACAGAAATACACAGAGTAATGAAAGGAAACAATGAGCCTCTTATTAAGAGAAAGAACAGGACAAACTTGTGTAAGTGTACATTATACATTTATTACTGAACAACTCTCTCAACTGTAAAATTGGGCACAGGGATTAAAAATAAAAATTCATTGCACTACCTAGTAAAGAATTACTAGTAACTCTTACAAAAAATGTACAAATTTTGTTAAAAAGTTATCAAGCCTTCAAATGATTTGGTTACAGATATTTGTAATTTATTTAAAACTAGATGTTGAATGATACAACAGAGTGATTTACAGAAAATGCTTAACAAAACAGGATTCCAACAAAAGCCATAAGTTTTCAAAATCATTAGGAAATCTGAAAGACATGTAGCAAAATGAGGCAACAAAGAAGGAAAGCCACATCTTTGCAAAGGCCAAGAGTTAACTCAGTCAAAAACGTGTTTCCTACAGTTAAATTAAGAAAGATGGTAAATCTTATCCCAAGTATTACATATTACATGAACAGCTGTGAAATCACATTCAGGAGGCTGTACAAAATTGCATACAACAGAAGGCTTTAAATTTTTTTGGAAACAAAGTAAAAAAAATAAAGACAGAATTATCTGTAGGTCTTGATGTTCACTAAAACACCAAATTAAATAGGCAGCTGATGCAAAAACACAGCAGTGCCAATATGACAAAGCAAACATTTTACAGGTTGTTGGTTTTGGTTTTGTTTGTTGTGGGATGTTTTTGAGAAGTAGGGCCAAGTGATAGCAGAAAGGTAATGAATATAAAAAGTCTTTGCTGCCAGGCACTATGACAGACTGTGGTATTTCACAGAAATGTGGGTAATGCATGACTGTTGAGCCCTGAACATCAATCCCCCTTCCCTTGACAGACAGAACAGAAAAGACTTGGTTGTAGCCTGTCTGAACTGATTTACAACATATGCATGTGTGCTGTTTATACACACTAACCACAGGAAGTCCACATACATCTGAAAGAGTCCCATGCAAATGAAAAAAACATTCCAGAAGAGGTGAGCCATAGAGTGCAACAATTATATTCAGGATTTTACCAATTAGACCCTCCACCTCCTAGAGCTCCCAATGCCTCACAGAGTTTTACTGGGGTAAACAGGATATTACACATAAAGATTTCTCTGATTACAGAAAGAGGACTACCTTCCCTTGGCTTCAGAATAATTGGTCTTGTTCATTTGCATCTAGCTTAGGAAAAGCTTTCCTCTTCCCCTGCTTTGAACTAAATACTGAGCACAGTATTGTTAGTTATGTTTAAATTTATAGACAGATAACTTCTTATTTTGCAGCTATGTAAGACATGTGGCATATGATTTTTAAACAACACAATTATATTTTTTTAAAAAAATAAATTTTATTACATGAAAGTTAAACTGCTAGGTGTTACTGAGAAAACGCTATTCACTAACTCCATTGAGAGGAAGGAGAAATTCTAATATTCTGAAGTTGACATAATAGCATTTTTATTTATTTAGTGTTAAGTATAGATAAGTATGAAAAGACTCACTGTTCCTGAGAACTATCTCCATAACTAAATATGGGAAGAGCATCTGAAATAGGGCAAAATTGTGCTTTTATCTGCACCAAGAGCTGAGACTGGTCTGTAGAATCTTGAACGAGTGCAGTCATCATGGAGAACATTAACACTGTCTGGAATTAGAACTGATATTAAACCAAAGAAGCATTAAAAAGCACCAGAAATTATAAAAAAACCCCAAATTTAAAGCTGAGACTGGCAGCAAGTTGCAGCAATATTGCTAATTGTTCTACTTGTGCTGCTGCAACCAAAACAATGACACAACATTTAGGAGAAGACTCTTTTTGCAAAAAGTGCATCCTTTGAATAACTACAGTATATATTTTGCTAGAATATATAAAAAATGCTAACAGTCTGAATGTTGTAATTGAAGCTATTTTTTTTTCCCAACAGCCCAAAATAAACATTATTCAGTGCATTTACATAGAGGTTACCACCTCCTGTTTCACAGCGTTGTTCTGGAAGGTGTTCTCCTACAGTGGAGTACTCTGGAAAATGGACCAAATCAAAGGAGTTCCTTCTTCATAATGAAAGAACAGCATCAGGACAAATGAAATCTGCAGCTAGTGACCAAAATCAAACTCCTCTTGTGACAAAATGAAAAAAAAAATCAGAAGTTCTACTTCTCTGAGAAAACATTAAATTTTTTATTTCATTCATGAAGTTGCAGAAATAAAAGTGTAAGATTTAGTAAGTTATTTTAGGTGTATACAAACTCCCTTGGAAATGACAAAGAATGTATGCAATTAAAGACAATGTTTATAAGTTGAAAGATTATGTTCTTCGAAAATGCAATGGCCAAAAATGAAGAGCTGTTGCACAAGACCCTCAATGTCCTTTCTGCTTCCTTTACTGGAAGAAACAGAACTGGTAAACCCAACAAGACAAATTTAAAGGGAGAAAAGCATTGGTATTCATATTAGCAACTGAAAATGTTAATATTGCTAAATGGTTTGTGCGATATTGCAACTTTACATTGATAAAATAACTTGTATGTCAGCCATTTAAAAATTCAGACTTTATAACACATGCTAAAACCCCCAAGGTGACTCGTGTATGAACAATCAATGCACTCTTTAGTGGTACACGTTTAAAGCCTCCAATGACGGGGAAGCATAACAACTGTTTGAATAGTAGGCAGAAAGATCTTTATACCTGTAAGTATATATACTGCAGAGAAAATACTACATGTCTGGGTTTTTTTGCTGCACCCATTGCATTCAGTGTGCAACTGCAAACTCAAGAAAAGGAACCAGTGTACAGTACTAGTACTGTTTAAATAATACAGAAGATTATACACTGCAGCATAATTATTACTACACACATACATTCTCAGTACATGCTGGTATATAGGTTCTCAAACACACATGCACACTCAGTCACAAGCACACTTCATGCATCCTCTCACAAGCAAACACACTTCCACACCATTTGTTCCCACTCACAGTATCTGAAGGCTCTATATAAATAGATTGCTATATTGTTTGGAGCTACCTTTTTTTTTTTTAATATAAAAGCACATGCTAAAAGATCACATCCACAGTAATCTCGCAGCAACACTCAGAATGATCACACAAGAATCAGGGAATGTTAGTGCACACACAATATTAAGCTAAAAAAAAATCTTTGGATTTCCAATCACACTGTTAGTATAACAATCCCATAACTGTGAAGACTAGTTATAAGCTTGTAACTGATTAAGTCACACAGTGCAAATTAAGGTCCACTGACCCTTTTGTGTAAAAAGTGTAGGCTGGAAGCCAAACAGGGTAAGTTCAATAGATAGTCCATATGCACGCCTGACCAGGAACACACAAACCAGTTCTGTGCTCTTAGACCGGTCATTCTGAATCACGATGCACTTCCGAAGCATCAGCTCTACAAATTGGGCAGGTACGATTTGCCTGTAAAACCAGAAACAAAAGAGGATTTACTATACTGACAAGTGTATGGTAAAGTGTATGTGACACGAATGTCTGTGACCATAATGAGGCTGCTACATCTCTACCTCAGCACTCAAGTACTGAAAGCAATTCAACTGTATTCAAAACAAGAAAAAGCAATGTATGCTAATGCCTTTTTTCAGTTTGTTCTGTTATGGTAGAATGGTGGGAAGTTTGCCAATGCAAAATTATATTTTAAAAAATGTGCCTTTTATCTTTTAAATATAAAGCAAAACAGCTAATTAGGCTTCTAAATAATGGTGGTTTTATTAATGCAGATTCATAGTTACTAGTATGTTGCAATCAGATGGATGCAACTAAGAAGCTGCAGAGAAACCCACCAAAAGCAGAGTAGCAACCTTGGTCTGCAAATAGATGTCCTGTATGTGTGTGTCATGTTGCCACAAGCTCTACTGATTAGGGATCACATCTCTTCGTACTATGGATGACCTGACAAAAACAGGTATTAAAGTAACACACACAATCAAGTCTTAAATTTAGCCCTTCAGTTAAACCACTCACTAAAAATGTGTCCCATGGCTCTTTTACAGATTTACAAAAAAAGATTAGACAAACGAGAAGTAACATTTCTTAAACTAATGGAAAAGTATTTCTGCCTTCTCATTCCCTGTTTCAAATAGACAAATTTCATTTTAGCAAATGGTGAGGAAAAAGCCCATCACAAACATGCAACATCTATGATAAAATATTTCCTTTACAAAGGGCAGAGTAAAGAATTTCCTTTGCTGCTCAGCAATCTGTATTTTCATAGTTCCCAAAATTGCAGGACCAACCACTGTCAACTCCAAGTTTTTCTAAGGTAGACAAATTTTTCAATTAAAATACAACGTCGCTATAGTTCAGAATCATTTCCACAAATTTCAAATCCAAACAATATATGTCAATGAGAGTGACATGTTGTTTGTAATGAGAGTACATTTTTCCTGACATTTACTGCTTTTATTACTGTTTTATGTTTTATATTGTAGTTACTGCTTTACAGTTTTTTTGTAGAGCATCAGAAAATCAATTAAAAATGTTTTTCTTGTGCTTTCATTAGCAGCTTTGAAATTACTTGAGGACAATGCCATTAATTGGTTACTACTTTGTACTTATATTTTCTAGACATAATTCCATTAATAATTTTTAAAATTAAAAGGCATGTTCTTAAAAATTCAATGGCTAAATTAATCAAGATGTG
The DNA here is from genome assembly GCA_013399135.1 of Heliornis fulica. NCBI lineage: Eukaryota > Metazoa > Chordata > Aves > Gruiformes > Heliornithidae > Heliornis > Heliornis fulica. Next base: position 23,360 of record VXBZ01004785.1, on the reverse strand, counting down.
TTTGCTTATATAACCGATTAAGTACTTTGTATGTATTGTAGTTTTTAGTATGAAACAGAGAATTAAGTGGGAGTGATTTCCTGATAGTAATGTCAGTGATAGTACTAATGATAGTACTGCTTTTTAAGTAAATTTTCAAGATGCCACATGAACATATGTTTTAAATTTAGTTGTATTCTTGTGCCCTTCAGGAAATTCATTTCCCATTCCTGACATTTAATGCAACTCCTTGGGACAAAAAGAGCTGGACATAATACTGTAATATTGACCTTTTAACTAGTCACTCTTTCAGGCAAACTTACTTTTTGTACTGTAAGGAGAGCGTGCTGCATAATGAACTAATTTATTTTTAACTATTTTTCAGAAATTTGTAGGTAAAGGGAACCACATTTAGAATAATTAATCTCTAGGGTTACTAGAATCCTCTAAAAAGCATTGCACTACTTTGCAAAGCTACAATTTGCCTTTCCTCATATGTAATAAAGCATTTCCTATAAGAATGTTAAAATGAAATGCAAGTTTTTCTTTTTAATTGGTTGTAAACCATTGGGGTGAAGACAGGTCATATTTTCAAGCTGGCCTTTGGAATGGTGACTAATTCTTATTTTAGAATTGTTATTCATTTTTGACTAAAGGGTTTAGGATATCAAGAAATAACCAAATAGAGTGAAATACGACAGATTACTGTGAAAAGCAAAAGGATAAATCTGTTTACTCTGCATTGTATAACAACTTCTTTCACAAGTCTTTAATCTTGCTTAAAGTACAAATTAAAGTGGGTAAACTAATGCACTATAAAAGAACATTTCCTCTCGCTTGATCACACCACCTGATATAGAGGTGGAGTAAGCAAGGTTAGGCTGTAGTTAGACTCGAGATCTGAAGGTCTCTTCCAACCCAAGTTATTTTATGATTACATGCCACAAGCCACAAAACCTTCTCACAGACGCCTTTTTTGCTTCATCATCAACAACAGTCAGTGGAATAAGGATTAGCATTTTATATAATCAGACTGGATCCCTAACCTCTTAAATTTTTCACTAACAGCATGGTGAAACATAAATACAATCAACTTGACTCACGAGTTCTAAAAGTAGATCTAGAAATATTCCTACATAGAAAATAATTTCTTCAAAGAGACAAGATTAAATCAGTAAAACTCAGGGACAAGCTGGTATTTATTTCTTTTTTTTTACCCTGTGGAAAAAAGTTACAAGGAGTAAAAGGTATTATTGCCACCTTGCCTTGCGAAACATATCAACATGATGTTAGCTGGATGATGTAAATTACGTGGATGTGGACAGAAATATACTACCAAATACAGCATTGAACAAGTGTTCTTCAATACATTCTGTTCAATGTATTCGTTGATGACCTGGATGAGGGAATAGAGTGCACAGTCAGCAAATCTGCTGATGACACAATGCTGGGAGGGGTGGCTGACACACCAAAGGTTGTGCCGTCAATCAAGAGGATTTAGACAGGTTGGAGAGCTGGGCAGTGAGAAATTGAATGGGATTTAATAAGGACAACTGTAGGGTATTGCATCTGGGAAGGAACAACCCCAGGTACCAGTAGAAGTTGGGGACTTGTTTGTTGGAGAGCAGTGAAGGTGAGAGTGACCTGAGGATCCTGGTGGATTGCAGGATGACCATGAGCCATGAGCCTTTGTGGCCAGGAAGGCCAATGGCATCCTGGGGTGTAATAGTTACTTGAGAAAGTACTTTGGGAATGTGTGTGACGTACTGATCATGACATCACACAGTATGGAATATCAGTTGGGGTAAACTGTCCCAGCTGTGTCCCCTCCCAAATCCTTGTGCATCCCCAGCCTACTTGCTGGTGGGATAGGGGGGTTAGAAGCTGAAAAGCTTTTGGCTCTGTGTGAGCACTGCTCAGCAATAACAAAAACATCTCTACATTATCAACACTGTTTTCTGCACAAATCCAAAACATAGCCCCACATTATCTACTATGAAGAAATTTAACACTATTCCAGCCAAAACCAGCACAGTTCTCATACACCACTCATACGCAAGTTTAACTAAACCCAGACAGTCTAAATATATTGCCCTAGCAATACTACATGATGATGCTTATCTTGCTTATTTTGTATCCACCTTTGGAATACCTAATGTCAACACCAGCAATTTTAAAAGTGGATATAATTTCACCCCTTAAGATTTAGATTACACCTCATTCCTCAACCTAGCATTCCTACACTCAGAGTTTAGAAAATACTACGCTTGATCTCCTAGAAAATGCATTGTTTCTAAGCTAGGACAGTGTATTTGGTTTGCATGGCAAGGTTTCAATAGTGGGCGGGCTACAGGCTTCTGTGGGAAGATACCAGAGGCTATAACCTATATAGAACTATAGCATCATAGCTCATAGGATGTGTCAAATGGTCTTAGTTCTTTTTTCATATAATGGAGAATATACTACCCCTGGATAATTGGTCTACATCACAAATGACATAAAATTTCATGCAATTGAAAGACTTGACAAATCTAGCGTGAACATTCCTTGACAGGAAAAGTGAGATATTGGAGAATACCACTTAAACATAAACTTACATTTGCAGTTACTGAATGAACCAGCATACATCTAGCATAGATGTACTGTGTGTGTGTATACGTGTATTTTTAATTTGGTAATAAAACAACTATGTATTTTCATTCCTCTTGCTTATTCCAAGTATGTACATGGATTCAGATACTTTTGGTTCTACTGAAAGCTATGAGCAATTACACTGGCCTTAGATTTTGTAGAAGCTTTAGACTTTCATGGGTACTGTAGCCCAAGAGTAACTTCTTATTCCAGTTTTTTAAGTCCTTCTCATTATTCTTGGTATCTTGTTACTCAAAGAATGCAGTGAATGCTAACTTCATGTTTTTCATTCTCTGCACTGAATATTTTACTGCCTAAGACAGACATTTTCTTACCTTAATGAAGGGGTTCTTATTTTAATAGGCAAGGGGGTTTAGTTTTCTGAAACAACAGACACCATCGATAATTTTCTACAGACTGTATACTGTATGCTGTACTAACATAGATTATTGCAGTTTCAAATGGTTTACATAACTGACTACACACAAATTAAACTAAAGATGAATGCAATAAAATACAAAAAAGGTGAGGCAAGATAGGGATCAATACCTTGGTGGCAGTTCATCTGACTAATGCAGCTTGCAGAGATGTTTGGGTATCATCATCTACTTATTTGCATTTCCTCTTCATTACACGTTCTGTACTGCTGCAGTTTTCTGTCCTCTTACTGGGCTGCCCTGATTCTAGATTGTTTTGTTTCTGCTCAAATTATCTTGAAAGGGTTTATCATCTCATAAAACTGTAATTTCTATTTGTATATATATTTCCCTATTAACATATATGCATACACATATATGTACAAACACAGCACATTTTATTTGCCCCAAAACCTAATGTTAATAACAAACTGAGGGAGTAAGGTATTAGTATTCATTCTTGAAATTTAGCATATGCAAAGCAAAGTCACCATCATCACAGAAACATAGAGTCATACCTCCTAAATTATTATGTAAACTTTTTGTTATCAAGTCTTTAATTTTACAGATTAATCGAATTTCCAGTCATTGCCTTGTGCAAATGGAAGGCACAGTAAGGTATGAAAATAATTCTCTTCACATTTATTTTTAGCTTGTCCCAAGGATTATTAAAAAATTTCTTTCATCAGTTGTTGGAAAAATATCCAAAGTAGGAAGTGCTTCTACTGTTGGCATTTTTAGCCAAGTATTAGAACGTGAAACAAGATGAAGTAAAACAGCAAAATACCCTGACTCCCTCGCTGCAAACTATGTAAGGTAGTAATCCCCTGTAAAATAAGATTTTAATTTTTTTTTTTACCTTCAGCCATTTATCGACACACTTGGCATGAAACTCGTGGTTACAGGGTAAGACTCTAAGTAGCTGCCTTGACTCAAAATCACACATGCACACCACACACCTAAAAAAAGACAACAAAGTTCAAATATATCTGCTACACAAGATCAAGAAGTATATATTCTGTACAAAAATTTACAGGTACCACTGCAACACAGTAGCTCTTTACCCTCTGGGTAGCTATAGTAGTGCTCCTGCTCACAGGATTTGCAGACCAAATGTGTAGAAGTTGTTTAATCAAAATCCAAATTAGAAAAATAATGATCTATAAAGTACATACCCTATTGATATGAGTCACACTGAGGGTCATCACTAAACAGGCTCTACCAGGAGCACTGGAAACTTCCATACTTTTTCAACACAGGCTAAATTCCAAGTTCACTGGGTCAACCCTAACCCCAACCCATTACAAGTCACTGTAATGTCTAGTTTGCTGCATAAAACCTTTATTTAATTTAAATTTTTAAATGCTCAAGAACTAAATTGATACATATCTAAATGATGTGAGACTATGCAGAGGTATTAAAGTAAGGATAAATAGTATTTGTTCTGGAAAGCAATAAAAAAAAAATAAACTGTTCTCTGACATGACTGCTTTTAAAGCTCTTCTGGACTGAGGCTGCCAGTTAAAGGAACGAAAATACACCCACCTAAATTATGGACATTACAAAGAGACAAATTTACTTACAATGTCTGTTCTGACTGGTGGTTGTTTGGATTGAATCTGTAGGATGGAAGCTGTTCAATATCTGCTTTTGTCAGTCCTCGTGGTTTGGCTTCTCCCAGGCGTTCTGCCAAATTCAGCAGTGCCTGCAAAACATGGAAAGTGTACATTTAAAAATTCAGTACTCAAACAGGCTCTGGTTCCATTAAAGGTTGGACCTTACTACCTCAACTGGTAGCACAAAACACCCTTTTGTAAATAAAAGTTTAGAATCTTAGTTCTTTCCTATACTGCAAGTGCCATAGAAAGTCTTTCAGAAATCAACCATTTTTCTACTTATGTAAGATGTTCTTTTTTATGTTTGGCGGGATCCAACTGCCAATTATTCCAGTGGCAGTATGTGCTGCTCGGCAAGTGTTTTGCTTCTGAAAGTTCCCCTCATCCCATTATGAAATTAATAATGCTGGTAACAAGGACAGACTGACAACAATTGACTTCCAAAGAATATTAAGAATCTGGTCTTGCAAGAGAAACAAAAAATTTAATGGCACCAACTTCTGATCCCACTCCACATCTTGGGCTAGCTGCACTGAAATGCAGAGATTTTATACTGAATCTGGAAAACAAATACATATCCTCAAACTTTAAGCACTTTCTTTTCTAAATTTTATGTTAATTTTCTATAAGCAACTAAAAATCTCTCATGTAAATAATTTGCATACTCCTTCACACGGGATGTGGGAAAAAAACATTGCTATAATTGTGATGGAAAACCAAAGCACAGGAATGTTTAAAGATGTGGTAAAATGTGCAAATGGTAATGATCATAAAGAGATTTATAATACTGTCAAAACTAGGGCCCAAATTCTCAGAAACAAGATGATGCTTCTTCAGAACTAGCACTGAAATTATTACAACAGTGCATATTGTTAAACTGAAAATGTGCAACTAAACAGACCTCTTAAGGGGACCATAGGCAAAGTGAAGCAGAAGTATGTGTTGATGATAACTGTTTCAAGAGAAATCTCAGAACCAGCAAAGACACAACAGCTAGGGCTGTCTCATAATTACATAGGATATTAAAGAAGGCTCTACATCTACAGACGTGAATTACTGTACCCTCCAAAAAGGCAGCCAAGAAGACAGTTTGTAAACATTACATTTAGATTTATTCATCCTATGTTATTAACACTACTCTGTATTAACACTACTCTGCAATGTTATACACATCAAATCATTAACTAACCCTGTTCTGGAAAAGAGCAATAGACAAAAATAAAGCTATGCCCTCCTAACATCCAGCATAGCAAAACAATCTGAAAGGATGTTTTTTTGGATCCTGTCTTCATAGTCATTATATTTATTTGAAAGTCAAAAGCAAGGTTAAAAGCAAAATACAATGAAATTTTATTTACTGATTAAGCTAACATCCGTTGTTCAAAGGTAGTTGTAGTTGACACACCAACCTCATAGTTTTCTACCTCTCCATCTTCCACATCCAATTCAAAGCTGAAAGCTGGTCCAACTGCAGGTGGCATTGGGAGCACCGATCTACCATGAAAGCACACAATGTTAAGATTCAGAATCTTGCTGAAGGAAAGCACAGAAACATCTGGCAGAGGTAGTTATTTTATTGATCCCTCTTAAATCAACAATTTCTCAAACTTGTTAAGTTTGAAGAATAGTGATAGAATCAAACGAAAAAGCTGATTCTGCCACTTTTTGATAGAATGCTGGTTTTTTTTTCAAGTGATATGCATGTCTCAACTGATGGCCCCAAAATGGGCTCAGCATTATTACAGAAACTAATCTCTCCCTTACCAAGACTATGGAGAACTAAAACTTACCATGAATTGACATTCTGGTGTTAAATATGTTCTATTTCTTTAAGTGGATAAAATATTGACAAAGATAAGGAATTCTAAAGAAAACTGGAACTTCTATAAGCCTAAAACACACAATGAAGATAAACACGCCTGGACCAATTTCCATACTGAAGGCAAGCACAAACTCACTTTTTCACATACATTGGTCAAAGCAGAATCTCTTCAGATAGAGGGGCAAGAAAGAGGTTTTTCTGTTTTTTACATTTAAGAAATGGTTTTAGCCCCCAAGATAACCTATGGGTCAAAATGTAATGCATCGGTATAGAAGTCGCAAATTCACATCTCTAAAATAAACTAAAATCCCAGGACAGTAAGGAATTCCTGTGTCCCATTGTGTCCTCAATGGATAGGTAAAAAAGCTATGACGTCGGTCTCTGACTGCAAGATGCAAAGATGAACAACTTAATTGGATCAGATATCTGGTGCTATTTTCTTGTCAATCCAACACTGCAGGTAGATCATACAATAAAAAAAATTGCAGACAGAAACCACAGATCTAGTGCCAATGTTTGATTATTTCCTTACCAATGTCACCTTTGCCATCAGAAAATCATCTTTTTTAACCAAATATTTCATACTTATTTCCAAAACAGAACACAGAAGAGTAATAAATCTCACGTCATATACCCAAACTCACCACCCAGAACATCTACCATAACACACTACATATGTTAATTATCCCACATATTTTCCAGAAACAGTTAATCAGAGGCAGTACAGAAATTCAACAGCTTTAACATATTAGCAGTTCAGACAACAGACTAACACATCACAGAAAGCTCCCACTCTTGTTTTCCATAACTAAGAACAAAACCAAATTAATTTATTATGTATGTGAAGAGTCTTCATCTAGCAGTTCAACCATGCCTCTATAAGAGTATCTGAGAAGCAAGTTTTAAGATCTGTTGAAGATTTTATGAAGAGCTCAGAAACAAGAGGCTACCATGCCTCAAAAAAACCTACAGTGCAGTCCCATTGTACAACACTGTTCACCAATATTTTTTCTTGCTCAAGGATGTGTGTTATTCAAACAGGTTGAAACGTTTACAAAGAAATGAAGTTCTCTTCTCTGTAATTGATGAACTATTCTGTTCTCTGGTAGAGTCCAAACACAAGAAGTACTTAGACTCTTGTTGAAAATCATGTGACATCTTAATAGCTTACATGGAAGCAAATGTACTTTGAACTTACAGCACATAAGGTAATAGGCTGGGATGGTAAGGGTGTGGTGGTATTGGCTGCTGTGATCGGTATCTGCTGCGCCCTGTGAGTCTTCGGGGCATAAAAGATGGGTAAGGCTGCAAGAAAGAAGAAAGTAAGCTTCAACTGGAACTTGCCAAAATGGAACTTGTGTCCAGTGCTGGGCTACCTAGCAGAAGAGAGTCATGAACATGCTGGAAAGAGTCCAACAAGGGCCCAGTAAGAAGGGACTGGAGCACCTCACATACAGGAAAGGCTGAGAGCTAGACTGTTCAGCCTGGAGAAAAGAAGACTTAGGGGTCACTTATCAGTGTATATAAATACATTTATATTTATGGAGGGAAGGTGCCAGGCTCCTTTCAGTGGTTCCCAGTGATAAGAGCAGAGGCAGTGGGCACAAACTGAAACACAGGAAGCTCCATCTGAATATCATGAAACACTTCCTTAAGTGAGTGACCAAGCAGTGGCACAGGTTGTTCAGAGAGGCTCTGGAGTCTCCATGCTTGGAGAATGTGGGCCTCGTCAACCTGCTTTATGTGGCCCTTCTGGAACAGGGAGAGTTGGACCAAATGACCTCCCTTCCAACCACATCCATTTTCTGAGGTTGTGATGCAACATTTTGTTTTCTTAATCATGAAATGAATGAACCTCAGACACATCCGAAATGACTAACATCAATATGACACATCATAGCATTCCATGTCAAAAAGTAGCTGTACACAACAGAAATCCTTGCAAGCTTTTATGTGCTTAGTCTATATGCAGGCTGGCTTGGGAAACAGGACTCGAACTGTGTTATTATGCAGGCTTCCACACAACTGGTTATGTAAAGACCTTTAAAAAAAGATTTAACACCTCGCCGCTTTACAAAAAAACCCCACAACTAGAAATGACATATAATTACATTTATGTTAAAGAAGGATTGAAGCCTCTGTAGTGTATATGGAGAGTTTAATTGGTACCCTTCCTGTAACTGGACCTGCCTAAAGTTTCAATGTATTCTTTCTATAGATAAAACAGGACTTCACTGCCATGGTTTTTCACTTGCGTACCAAACTCTTTACTTGTATATTTAAGTTTTTGAACAGTTGATTAAAATTCCTTTCATTACCTACTAAAACAGAGACATACATGGCAAAATATTTCCACTTAATTCACATTTTTTCCAGAAATATTCAAAGTATTGAAATTATTTTAGTAACTTTTAAAACTGAAAATCATGCACCACTAATACATATTTGAAGGCATCAATATGTTTCTTCTCAAAAAAAAAGTTTTCACGTTTTTTCTTCGATGTTTGAAATTTAAGAAAATGTACATGTCCAACACTACCAATGGCTAACCTAAAATCTCTTTATTTTCATACATAAAACATACATATGAAAGTAAACACAACACAAAAGAGCCAGGGCCATTTTCTTGAAAGTAGGATTGCAAACTAGACATAGCAAATATCAATTTTACTGCTTTGTGTATTCTGCTATCTAATCAAAAACAGCTGTGTTTGCTGAATGAACAAGGATCAAAAATGCAGCCTAATTTTAATATCAATATAATTTTATAGCTTTAGGATTGCTTTATAAAAGACAATATGATTACTTTTAATATACCTCTATTCTACTCCTCAGTGATCTACAGCCTAGAACTGAAGAATTAGAGAAGTCAAATGTTATATAATCTGCAAAAGGACAGTATTTTGTTCCTTATCTATTAAAGACTGAAATGAAAATCAAGAAAGCCTCACTCCAATCAAAATGTTTGTAATTAGAATTTAATTCATCTAACAAGCTGGGTCCTAGTGACCTGGCTGATGTGGTTGCTGAGCCCTGCTCCATCATATTTGAAAAGTTGTGGATGTTGATCGAGGTCCCCAGGGACTGTAAAAAAGGGTCATATCACTCTCATTTATAAGAAAAGGAACAAGGAGGACCCAGGGAACTACAGGCTGGTGAGCCTCACCTCTGTGCCTGGGAAGACCATGGAACAGATCCTCCTGCTTGACATACTAGAGCACATGAGGGAAGAGCATGTAACCTGCGACAATGAGCACAGCTTCACCAAGGTAATGTCGTGCCTCACCAATCTGGTGACCTTCTATGATGGAGTGACAGCATTGGTGGATAAAGGGAAGGATGACCGATGTCATCTACCTGGATTTGTGCAAGGCCTTTGACACTGTTCCCCACCACATCTTTATCTCTAAACTGGAGATATGTAGATTTGATGGGTGGACCACTCAGCAGATAAGGAATTATCTACCAACCTTGTAGCCTTCTACAATGTCATCTCCATCTGAGTGTATGGAAGGAGAGCAGTGGATGTCATCTATCTTGACTTCAGC
>VXBZ01004785.1:0-11762 GCA_013399135.1 Heliornis fulica | reverse complement strand
GAGAAGAATGTCATGTGGGACAGTGTCAAAAGCTTTGCACAAGTCCAGGTAGATGACATTCATTGGTCATCCCTTGTCCACCAAATCACAAAATGTTTTGGGTTAGAAGGGATATCAAAGATCATCTAGTTGCAACCGTCCTGCCATGACCAGGGACAGGGACACTGGCCTCTACAACAGACCCTTTCCTTGCCTTTTAGTTATATCTTGAAGCATTACACAAGCAGTAGGGGAGTGAAGGGGTAAGCACCAATCTCCCCTCTTTAGTGACCAGTGATAGAACCCAATGGAACAGTATCAAGCTTCTACTGGGGATGTTAGGTTGGCTATTAAGAAGAGGTTCTTTACTGAGAGGATAGTTGGACACTGGAACAGGCTCCCTGGGGAAGTGGTCACAGCACCAAGCTCAACTAATTTCAAGAAGTGTCAGGATAATGCCCTCAGTCACATAGTTTGACTTGTCTGTCCCTATGTGGAGTCAGGAGTTGGACTTCATGATCCTTAAAGGTCCCTTCCAACTCAGGATATTGTATGATTCTATGATAACATGGTGCAGCTTAAATTACGGAAGCATTCTATACAACTTTTTGCCTTCAATTTGCAAACAACGTAGAGAAGAACCATTTTTAAAGCATTACAGATTTTCTGACTTGTGGAAACTCAACATATAACGAAGAATTAGCTAAAAGTGACAGCAGCTTTTCTAAACTGTACTATTTAGTTTCTACACTAGAAGCTTCAGACTTTGTGACAGCATGGAATGTTTTCTAAGTAACTGCTAAAATGTTCTGTGGATAATTTTACCAATGATATAATTTGCTGGTATCATTTAATTATCCTTAACTAGATTAAAACAAGCTGAAAGAAAATACCAGAATATGCATCGATAGCAAATAATGGAATACAGCTTCAATAAGTGCCATTTTTCAAGAAAATGTACTACAGAATAAATGGTAATGCAGCATGAAGGAGAATGTAGCACGGTAAATACTCACTACACCAAATGACACCTCCTGGTGCAAAGGATCATGGGTTAAGAACTGAAGAGGAGCTGAGGGAGGCAATGTTGGTGGATGGGGTGAGGGAGGGTATGTAAAACCTCCTACAGGAAGATGTTCTCCAAGCAGTTCTACTTCATTTTCTATCCTTTGAAGTGGCTAAAAAAACAGGAGATAGGCTTTGTTGAAATAATAGACACAATTATCACCAGTAAAGAACTGCAATACCAGATGTATTTTCTGAGCTCCTGTGGTCAGTGTTTTGGGGTAAAAAAAATAAAATTTCAGGTAGATTTGTACTCAGTTTCGCATAGTAACTCTGTGAACAATTCCTGTGTCGTTAACACTACCAAAAAGCAAAGACAACACTACACATTATTCAAATTCACCTTTTCCAGCTAGCCATGCTTATAGATCACAAATTTATGCGATCTAGTAAATACAGAAGTGGCTGTAATTTCCTGTGTCTTGCATTTTTCAGGACAGAATTTGCTCTCCTTCTTGCCAGGCTGCTCTCACTGTACAGCTATGCAAGAGAAAAAAAAAAAAATAAACAACCATAGATAAGAACTGAAATTGTGCCAAGAAAGCTGAAAAGTGGAGAGGAAACATGGGGCCTGCAGTGGATTAAACTGCTAATGATATTCAGTAATCAAGGAGATGTTTTTCTAGGAGGGTCATGCAATCAGTCCTACAGACAGTCCAGTGGTTTCAGAAGCACAACATTCCAGTTCTGTACTGCAATCTAATCAACTGTACTACATCAGTCAGACCCAAAAGTGCTTAAGAAATAACCAGGACTTGTCATAGTTTTCATTTATACACTTCTCTTTTTCTTGGCATTGAATTCTACCAATTCAATAAATTCAGCTGAGAAAGCACCTCGTGGAACCAAAGAAATATTCCATTTCACTGTTACGAAAATTTAAAACACAAGATATTCTTAAACCACTAAATACAGGCTTTCTGCCAGATCTGAAAGTTAACAGTAAATAACCTATGCAAGCAAACCAACCTAAACCTTAAGTCCATAGAAGTTCTAAAGGAAAGCCTTATTAAGATTACAACTGAAACCAAGTTTTCCTCACTGTTCTCCCATCATCATAGCAAAGTGATTACAATCCTATTCACACCTGACACACGGCATGAAGTCTTGGCAGTGTTTGTAACTAACAATGAAGCTGTTTCGTATTCCTGCAAGAGTGAAATACTGGCATCTTCTAATCAAAGGGGCAGACAAAGAGACTTATGTATACAGATAACCACACAGTAGGAGCTGCAGGCCAGAACTGAAAATATAATTCCTCCTTTCCCCAACAAATCCATAACAGGGTCACATTTTCCCATGTTTTAGTAGTCCCTATCACCAAACCACACCTGCTTAAGCAGAAGGCATCAATAACTTTCATAAGTGGAAAAAAAAAAAAGCAGGGGGAGCGAGGGGCTGGGAAGAGAGACTGTATGCCCATGAATATGGCTGGACAACCTAAAGTCATTCTATTCTTAAAGAAGTGCTGGTCACTTAGAATCAAACTGAGAAGTAACAATAATTAAAAAAAAAGAATACAGTGAAAGTAACATTCTGTGCTTTCCCTCTGCTAAACTTTTATCTGATATCACTACTGTACTACAACCTCTTTTAGATTCTCTTCTGCTTCCTGAGAAAGAAATACCTGAAGGAGTAGCTGGTGAAGCAGATATACATGCTTTTGACAGAAGTAAAAGCCTATGGAAAAACAGCACAGACAACAGCTAATGAAATCTGAAGAGAAACACAGTGAACTTTACAATTATTTTTTTCATCTTCACACTAAGTGGCTACAGACTTGCTAAGGAAGCTTAAGTGCAAAAACCTATTACTTCAACCTGGATCCATATTCTTCCTCAAGCAAGTATCAGCATTATTTGCCCATCCAGTCCTACCAATTCTATGGAGAGTAGGGTAAGAAGCATTACTTACCGACCGTGACTGCTGTGCTTGGAATGGAACAAACTGTCCTGGAGAAGGCAAGTGAGGAGGGTGGTGTGGAGAGATAGGAGGATGCAAAAGAAAAGGATCACTAGAAATGAGAGGTGGAAATGCTGCATACGGTACAGGTAGGTGCTGGACTGAGCATGCCTGAAGCATCTGGAATAAAATAAGAACAACATATTTTTACCTCTAGCACAAAAATTTCCTGTATCTATTATGAAAAGATATCACTGAAACAATACGGTTACATTGCCTCATTAGAAAAGTCTCCAAATCACAAAAATAGTAACCAGTTACAAATAGTATCCGTTCAAATAAACAAGCAACAGTGATTAGTACAGAAAAAGTTCTAAAAGTAGCACAGTGTAACATCTGCAAGGTGCAATGTAGCTTTCACTTCTCATGAGATCAGTGGGAGTCAGGGTTTTCAATACTCCAGGATTAGACCTGTAGTGATGAGTAGATAAGTTTATACCAGTTAATTTTATTTTTCTCACATACTACCTTCAACAACATGCTAAAGGAACAGCCTTTCAACTGTTTTAAGATCTAGGTGTAGCTGAGGGTCTCACAGTCTTAAGACTGTGCCTTAAAATCTGTTGCCTCATATACTATGAAAACTTCGTAAGCTCTGCTCAGTTCTGCACTTTGACGGGGAGCCTCGTATTCTGAAGGTAGCTCACTTTGTGACATCTACTGTGGGAAATAACTTTTTCTCTGCTTTGAAATCCCTCATACAAAAGCACTAGTGTCTGAACACTGGTGATGAAGACAGTGCAGGGGAACAGCAATATGCTTGTAGAAGTGTTCAGTTCTACTTCCAACTCAAGACTTGAAGGAGCAAGAAAACCTGCATCCTCTTCTAGCTCTTTGGTCCATCATTAGGATGTCAGGCATTTCAGTTACATTTCTGACAATTAAAAGAGCAATTAGTAAGATATTTGTTATCAAATCTTACGAAGACAGAGGACCCAAATCTAACCCCTCGTTTTTTCTTCTTTTTAGTCAGGTCACACAACATATATTGTGCATACTGACTATAATGACATAAAATGGTAAAGAAATCTAGTTTTAAATCAGGTTACAGTATTGGGGTGGGACTATCACCTCAATTTACTGTGATCACAATCAAATACAAATCTTTACAGGCACTGAAACAGTAGAAGATCAATTTGATCTGACTACTATTTTTTCTTAAGTGCTGACTGCTCTTTAACCTCAGCTACTTCATCATTTTTCTAAAAACAAATGCAACAGGCAAGAGGTTCTATTGTCAAAATGATTTTTAATTATATTTTACTAAACTGAAAACTGTTATCTGAAATAGCTGCAGATAAATTTGCAGATAGAACATCATATAGTGTTCTTTAAAAAAGAAGGTACTTCGGGGAACATAAAAAACCACATTTCATCCCAAGATTCTATATGGCAAAACTTACCACAGCTTCAATACATATTTGGAGTGATCTGTGTTATGCCCTTTTAAAGTTACAGTAAATAAAGCTGTAAATCTTTCAAGTGGAAAGAAATGAAAACTACCTGTTTATTCATTCACGCTTTTGGAAAACTTTTGTTTGAACACATGCTTCCAAGAAGTTTTAAAAGTGATAAAGGTATAAAGTCATACTCTAATACAGTAGGTAAGTGCCATATACTTACCAGCTCTAAGGCCTACAGTGCTATGCCACTGTAATTTACTGAAGGGAAATAAACACCTATTTCCAAAACAGTCAAAGCCACACAAGACACTGATGCTCTACATCTAAGATAGAAAATTGTATAATTACAGAGACCCACTTACTGGTGGAGAGACACTGCAAACTGGAAGGTGCTGCCCACTAAAAACCACTGAGCAACCTGGGACCTGCTGTGTATTGCATGCTGGGATGTGCTGGCCTGTGTAAAGTGGTATCCCATGTGGAGCCATCGTCGTCACTGTGTATGAGACAGGCACTGTGCCCTGATGTATCTGCAGAAAAAAAATAGGAAAAAATATTTACTAACTTACTATAAGCTCTTTTAATAGTATTGTACAGCACGATGAGTAGGATAACGAGCTATTACATATATATTATAAAAAATTGTACTCACAGTGGTGTAAAAGGAGGCACATGCTTGCAATTCCTATTCAAGAAAATATTCTTTTCCATGGAATATTCCTTATTTATCAGCAGTTTCTGGGCAAGGCCAAGAGAGATCTCTCAAATTAATATGTTAACATTTAAACATAGAGACTAGGGGATCAGATGCTGGAGGCCAGCCATGCTGAGAGGGATCTGGGAGGTCCTGATTGACAGCAAGATAATCATGAGACAGTAGTGTGCCCAGGCAGCCAGGAGGGTTAACTGTATGGTGAGGTGCATCAAGCATGGCCAGCTAGTCCAGGGAGGTGACTGTCCTGCTGTACACTGCATTGGTGAGGCCTCACCTCGAGTACGGTGTGCAGTTTTTGGCAGAACACTAACAGGGACACAAAACTACTGGAGAGTGTCCAGATGAGGGCATTGAGGATGGTGAAGGGTCTGGAGGGGAAGTCTTATGAGGAGAGGCTGAAGTCCCTTGGTTTGTTCAGCCTAGAGAAGAGGTGATTGAAGGCAAACCTCATTGAAGTCTATGAGGGGTAGTGAAGGGGCAGGTGCAAATATTCACCAGTGCTGTTCACACATTCTTTGTTCACCAGTGATAGAACCCAAGGCAAAAGTATGAAGCTGTGACTGAGGAGATTTAGGTTGGAAACTAGAAAGAGGTTCTTTACTGAGAGGGTTGTTGGGCACTAGCTTCCCAGGTCAACAGCACTGAGCTTGACTAGGTTCAAGAAATATCTGAATGATGCCCTCAGTCACATGCTCTCACTTGTCTGGTCCTGTGTGGAGCCAGAAGTTGGACTTGATGCTCTTTATTGGTCCCTTCCAACTCACTATATTCTATGATTACATAATTTCCAAGGCACTTCAGAGTCACTCATAAGCATCTCAGACTCAATTAGGCCTCTCCCTCACATACCAAAGTTAGTCCTTATAAAATAAGAAAGCAGTCACTCCCATATAAAAGTTAATCTACAGGTAGATAAAGAATCTTCTATTGAATCAGTCTGAAGGGACTGATTCAATAGTCATTCAGATACTTGTATCTTTAAAGAACAAGAAAAGGTAGATTTTCTTTCCTCCAAAGCGATCAATTTTTTGATTCACTCTCAGACCAACACTCAGGCTAAGTCTCCTAATCAAAATGTAACAGTACAGCTTACTGGAAAGCTGAAAAAGGAAACATGAATATGAGGCAGCAGACCCTAAGTATCCACATTTATATTAGGAAACATACCCACATATGTTTCATATCAAATAGCCAGTGATATTCCCTAGATTTTAATCAACAAACTAAGATCCAAAGGTACTCTAGACCTACAAACCACTTGTAACATTAAACAAGAAGTCTCTGATGCTCCTCTAAACTCAAAAAGTCTTAAGTGTCAGAGAGCACATACTAATATAAAGCAATTATTTTAAGGAAGCTCCCTTTTCCTTCAGAATCTACTGAAATAGACTTGTAGACTTGGTGGCGGTGGGTTAATGGTTGGACCAGATGATCTGGTGGGTCATTTCCAGCCTTAAAATTCTATGATTCTATGATTCTATGAAATGCATCACACTTGCTTAAAATAGAATAAGCAAGAACAGCTCATTAGAAAGGTGAGAATGAGTAAAGATAGCTAACCTACTGAACAGGTTGTGTACAGTCACATAGATGCCAAAACAGAACAAAGATCACTGTATAGACCTTAAAATCTCAACTGCATCCTCAATAGAAACCAGTCTCAGGAGAGACACTGGTCCGGTTCTGGCTTAGGTACAAAAGATGGATGTGATTCTGAAATGTTTACTGCTCAGAGTAATAATAAGAATGGTTTATCAAAACGGTTACATCACTGAAATATAAGATATCTGCATAGAAGATCTCAATGAGTCTGGAAATATGGACATCTGATAATAGATGGTGCTTGGAAGAGGCAGTGGGATGGAGTGACAGTTTATCTCGGCTTTTCATGATGTAATCTTGCAATACAAAGCAAAAGCACAATATGAATTTTTGAGATGGTGTGGCAATAAAACTATTCATTAAAATGTAAGGTTGCAAGATGGCTAAAATGGTGTTGGCCTCCAACCCTGAACTTGGTCACGAATGCAAATACTTTCCCACTGAGAACTACTGTGCAGACATAATAGAATACACCAGTGGTATGCAGCTGCACTGAATGCACAACAAGGATGTTAGACTTGCATTCCATGCACATGCAGTTTGAGAAGTGGTCACCCAGATAACCAGTTCTATTTCCTAGTTCATGAATAAGCAGCAACTGATGCTTTTGTGCTGCACCCTGCTGATTTAACAAAAACAACAACAAAGGTTACCTTAATGGGATAAATTCTTTTACAAGGAAGGCCTAAGTTACAGAGTTCTGTATCAACCGCTGTTGCAGAAAGGAATTATTTACTATCTGGACAAACCACATATCTAATTTTTTCAAGTGATTTAAGGACATGGTCAGGCTTGGATGGCAAAGTTATTTATATGACAATAGTATCATGAGTTCTGCTGTCATTTATTGCAACAAATTATGTGTATTTAAATTCTACTTCTAAACAACATATTCTAAGTATTTAAAGACTCCTAAGCTAAAGAGAGGTATTTCACTTGGAACAGAATACATCCTTAATTACAGTACATGACATTTTTACCACATGAAATTAACTGCATTTCAAAGGTTTGAACCAGAGGCCTGAAGAGCTATACCAATACATGCACTGATATGCAATGATAGATTGTTAAATATCATTCTTTATTAAAAGACTGGACTTCCTTTTTTCTCCACTGCCTACTGCAATACTCCATACACCAATAATATTCACAGACAAATGCTCTGTAACATGGCAAACAGGATTCAGTGTCATGTGACTTTCACTGGAACTGATCTGGGGAGGATAGAAATCTTGAAGATTTGGGAAAACACACCAAACACAAACCCAAGAAAAAACACCAAACACATCTTCAACACCCTGCTGTTTGTACTCTAAAACTCTTACCTGATCATGAATGTCAACCATCACTGCGTTCTGCTGTGATGGATGAGCAGCTGGGTGCAACATACAAGGAGATACAGTCGGTGGGTGGAAGGCTCGTGGCTCTTCTATTGCTTGCTGCTGTCCATACAAGAGATGGTGATAATTTTCATCCTGGCTAATGGAATTATGTCTAGACAAATGATCTCTCCTTGTTCTCTGACGTCGAAGAGGAGGACTGGAAATGCATTAAAAAATTTAGAAATTACATTATCAACACAAATCCTTCTTAATAACTAAACCCACAAGAGAATCAATAATCAAGAATTTTTTTAGATTGGAAAATTTTGAAGATAGTTTTATTAGATTTTAATAAAAATTCTTACTAACAAAGCTTTTAAAAGCCTTAGAGATGACATTTTTTCAGGATAAATGTGCTTAATAGAGCATAGCTATATGCTCTAAAAGAAAACAGGAGAAAGGAAAACTTATGTAAATATTAACCTGTTAAAAAAGGCACTTGGATTTTCAAAACGAGTGCTCAAAGTTAGGACAGCAAACTTCAAGAGCTTTCCATACATTTATTCTAGGTAAAAATACCTAATTATATAATCATATATAATTCCCCAGCACCCCTGCTCCAATCAGGCCACAGAATGGTTCCTCACTAAGCGATGGCAGATGACTCCTCTGAAGAAACAAATTTTTCAGCTCTCACATGTTCACTATATAACTGAGTGCCTCATAGATTTACTTTCAGAAGATAAAACAAATCTTCATTTTTTGGAGTGGTGAACTGTTGTGTAGATTTACTGAGGCCAGAGCATCCACTTCTTTTGAGAAACAGGATGTGATTATGTATCCTTATATTATTATGTGTATGCTCTGAGCATAGCTGCTATCTTGAGCTAAGACTTCTGTAAATCACAGACCAGCAGCTCAGGTTCGATACTCAGAAAACAATGCACACACAATCAATACTAAAGCTTTGATCAAGTCACTTCTTATTTGGAAGAGGAAAGAACCAAAAGTAGAAAAACATCCTCCAACATTTTCAATACAAGCCCTTCGATCTCCACAATATTTGAATTACATATCCCAGAGGTACCATCAATTTAAAACTATGACAAAATAATTTCCCACTTATGAAACAGTCTGAAAGTACCAAAATGCAGAGAAGAGACAAGAAAGGTCTGTGACCATTAAAATACATCCTCTCTAACAGCAGATAGAAGATAACAGATGATTCTTCACTGTTACTATTCCCATTGCTATTAAGAGGTTTATCTGACAAAAATCAAATAAACCTGAAATCTGTTGATAATTCCCAGACATTTCTCAAGTCCAACTTTTGTGCTATATAAAACAGACATGCTGTGGGGAAGGGGGAGCCTACTATCAGCTATTCACTGAGTGCATGATACAGTGTCTCAGGCCACTATTTTTCTGCCCTACTTCACAGGGATATTATGCCATTATTGTCTTTATTAGAACTCAAACACATGCTAATTCATGACAGGTCAATAGAAGGCATAATGCCATGTCGTCACACAGTACACAGAAGAAAATTTGAAAAAACATAGTCTTCTTTATCTTTACAAATTACCATATTGGAACACACAAACTGTTTTCCTCTAAGAACTGAGAATCACAGAATATTGGGAGCTGGAAGAGACCTCGAAAGATAACTAAGTCCAATCCCCCCTGCCTGCGCAGGATCATCTAGACTAGATCACTTAGGAACATGTCCACATTGGTCTTCAATGTCTCCAAATTTCTCTGGGCAGCCAGTTCCAGTGATCCATCACCCTCACAGTGAAAAAGTTCCTCCTTCTATTAAGTTTTTATGTTCCAGTTTGGAAACATTTCCCCTTGTTCTATCACTGGCCATCACTGAGAAGAGCCTGGATCCATCCTCCTGACGCTCACCCTTAACATAGTTACAGACATAAATGAGGTCACCTCTCAGTCTCCTCCAAGCTAAAAAGACACAGCTCCCTTTATCTCATATTGGAAGTGGATTAAGGGAGTGGAACATCTGTTCCACTCCCTTAATCATCTTAGTTGCCCTGAACTGGGCTCTCTCAAGGAGTTGTATGTCCTTCTGGAACTGAGGGACCCAGAGCTGGACACAATACTCCAGGTGAGGTCTCACCAGGGCGGAATAGAGGGGAAGGAGGACCTCTCTTGACCTACTGACCACCCCCCTTCTAATACATCCCAGGATACCATTGGCCTTCTTGGCCACAAGGGCACACGGCTGGCTCATGGTCATCCTGCTATCTACCAGGACCCCCAGGTCTCTCTCACCTGAACTGATCTCTCCAACAGGCCAGTCCCCAACCTATACTGGTACCTTGGGCTGTTCCTCCCCAGATGCAATACCCTATACTTGTCCTTATTAAATATCATTCAATTTCTCCCTGCCCAGCTCTCCAACCTGTCTAAATCCTCTTGAGTGACGGCACAATCTTCCGGTGTGTCAGCCACCCCTCCCAGCATTGTGTCATCAGCAAACTGGCTGACTGTGCACTCTATTCCCTAATCCAGGAAATCAGTGAATATATTGAACAGTACTGGTCCCAGTACTGACCCTTGAGGGACTCCNGACCCTTGAGGGACTCCACTAGTTACAGGCCTCCAGCCAGACTCTGTCTCATTGATCACAAGTCTCTGGCTTCTTCCCTTCAACCAGCTCTCAGTCTACCCCACTACTCTACCCTCCAGACCACACTTACTCAGTTTGTCCACCAGGATGCTGTGGGAGACACTGTCTAGTTCTAATAACCCTCTTATCCTTGATGTGCCTGGAGACAGCACCATGGACAAGTTGCTCCATCACCTTTCCTGGGATTGAAGTGAGGCTGGCTGGTCTGTAATTACACAGGTCTTCCTTCTTGCCCTTTTTAAAGACTGGCGTGACATTCCTCAGGCACCTCTCCTGTTTCCCAGGATTTCTGAAAGATGATGGACAGTGGCCTAGCAATGACTCCCGCCAGCTCCCTCAGCACCCTTGGGTGCATCCCATGAAGACCCATGAATTTATGGATGTCCAGACAGCCCAACTGATCCCTGACTCAGTCCTCATCAACTGAGGCAGGCTCCTCATTGATCTTGGCCTCATCAGGGACCTCTGACATCTGAACCTAAATTTACAGTCATACTAATGCATTTGCCTTAATTCCTGTCTTCTTTTCCAGAGGCTTTGTTGCACTCTCCATCTCTGTACAAAACTGTTATATTCTTATCAGGCAAAACTAATATATATGATTTCTAACCTAAGAGTTCTAAATGTGACATAAGTTCTAATTTTTGTGCACTAACACTGCTTGAAAGTTGCAATTACCTGCAACTTTCTGACTACTATCTGCGGGGGTAGGCAAGATGGATAGGCGGAAAACTGAAAAGGAATCGGAGCCTCCATTGCCACCTCCTCCAGAAGAACTGGCTGATGTAAACCAGAGACCTGACCATCAAACTTACAACATTCCAGCAGACCAAAACTGTGACCGAGAGAAAAGGACTATTCCAAGTCGCTATCCTCCATTACCACCATCTCTGACCTTTTCGAATCACAGCGAGAGGAAGGAACAGCTGTGGGGCTGCAGTGATGCAACTCTCTGAGAGTCAATGCAGCAGTTGGAAAGCACGAAGAGCTGGCTAGTACAGCCACCCTTGAAAGAGGAAGCTCGGCCTCCTGAGCCGACACGACTATTCGAACTGAGGGCACCCCCA
>VXBZ01004781.1:0-16212 GCA_013399135.1 Heliornis fulica | reverse complement strand
TGACCTCCCACACGGAGTACATCCCAGACAGAGCCACCCAGGCCCCAACAGAAGACCGACTGAAGTTACCGGACCTGGAAGCTGTAGATGGAGGAAATCATTCTACACAAAAGCAGATAAGAGATAGCTCGATACTGTATAAAACAGTATAAAGCAATTAGAGTGAATTTTTTCTTTAGTGGAGCACAGAAGTAATATCTGGTTTTACTTTTCTTCGTCGTTAACAAAATAGTCTCTAAAGCCCATATAGACTAAGTGCCTGTACAACTGGATGCTGGTGATTGGCTGTTTCATGTTGCGGTGCTAAGTTTTCTGAAGACATATTACAGGATCTCAATGTACCTTCGTTGAGCTTGGTCTTGGACAAAACTTCTTGAAGATGTTCTATTACTTCTTTCAAAGAAAAAGATCTTTAAACTACTACTGGTAAACTGGTGGAAATCTTGCAGGAGAAGGGCTCAAATTATTCTAGATCTCAGGCCAAAACCTGGGTCTGTAGTACAAGAATACTGAAAGGAAGAGATGCTTTGGTGCCATTGATGCCAATTGCTCTTTTATAATAGCTTATATTTATAGTATCATCTTACTTGCGTAACACTAACCACTACTCTGTAGTGTTGGGTGTTTAAAAGATGAATAACTGTAAAAACACACCAAACCAACAAAACCACATTAAGGTTTGGGAGATCTGGGTCATCTGGGGTTTTTCAGGGTCATCTTCATGTTGCAGCAGGTACAAGTGTTACCTGAGGTGTCCTAGGGCAAAACTTGTATGCAGTGTAGCACAGGGACATGCTGCTGCCCTTCCCATGACCTCGGTAACCAAGCAAGTGCTAAATTTGATCACAGGTGTTGTAGCTTAGCCAACAGCAATATACTGCAGGGCTGTATATACTGTATCTCTTCTCAACCTGAAGAGAGTTGAGAAATCAAACTACTTGGTAGTGCAGAACAGAGCAGTACTGAGGAAACATTGTACAATTTGATATTTTATAGCAAATGAAGCATTTATTGTTAATCTGTTCTAAATTAGTTTCTTACCCTGTTAGATTACTACACTTGAATCCCTAATAGCCACCATGCCTAGTGAAAGCTGGAGTGGAGAAGTGGTGGGAGGATACTGGATTATCTACAGTCTCAACAATATCCTGTTTTAAATTTAAGTTTAAAATTAAACTACTTCGGGGCGGGGGGGAGCGGGAAATGTAAATCTTCGTAGCACAGCACTATTACATTCATTTCCCTGTGTACCATGTAATCATGTAGAACTACCTGCATTTAATAAAGATCTGAAGAATGTCAATATTGTACAAAATGACTGATGGGTGGAGGAACACTCTCCCATACTCTACACAACTGTCATGGGTTTAAAAAAAAAAGTCTCTGTGATGTCTAAACAATGGTGGTTTAGAGGACGGGGGTGGGGGTGGGAGTTACAATCAATATATTTAGCATTTAATAGTCCATGCTTTAAAACCCTGCACAGGATTGGGCTAGTAGTATCACTTTAAGTGGAAAGAATAGCCCTTAACTAAATACCAGGTTCAGTGTTAGAGAAGAACAACCATTTCTATTGCAAGGATATAGGTTAGAGCTGCTTGGTGACATGGTCTGGTGTTGGACCTAGTGGGGTGGGGTAGATGGTCGGACTCGATCTTGAAGTTCTTTTCCAACAGAAACCATTCTAGGATGACAATGGCAGACATGTAAGTAAAGCTTCTGAGTTAGGTGCACTGCTGCTCTTTAACTGAAAAAAAAAAAAGCAAACAGTATTTGGTAGCTCCAAACAATCAATAACAAAAACTGCTACATTGATAAGTGTCTGCATTTTACCTGAAGTATGAAGTCTTAAAAACCATGAAGTGAGAAGCAGCTGAGCACATGAAACACTTGGAAAAAAGCACAGGACAGCTTCATCTATGTAGTCATTAAGTTTTTAATTTTTACTATATAATGTATAAACACCACTTTAAAAAAAATAAAAGCATAGAATGACAGGTCTAGTTTAGCAGAACACAGTGTGGACTGTCACTAAAGGAAGAGTTGATTTGATTCAGCAAGTAGAAGAGGCGCAGAAGTCACTGCCACTCCAGACAGATTACATCAGTGTTAAACCAATACTCAGTCCTAACAGAATATTTTCTACCAGCTACATTGTCTGTACTGCAATCCTTTGCAATTAAAGGATCCTTAAAAAGTTTTCTACAATTCTTTAATAAAAAGAGTAGCTGCTTACTGTTTATTAAGTCTCTGAATCATCCAAGTTTTTAAATCAAGCATTTACCAGTAAAATGCTTCAACAGAAGTGCAATTAAATACAGACAAAACCAGTAGAGGCCCCTAAGCCAGATCATACATTGGGTTTGCAGGGCCTAAAAAATTGCCTCTCCCTCTCAACAACTTTAAGAGGTATGTGCCCTGGTCACACTGATCAGTGGCCATTAAAACATTACAGCACACAAATTTCAATAAGTAGGGGACCAGGGTTTCTGCTGTAAATTTGTCTACGCAGGTATTCAAGGACACTTTCAACACCTGAACTTCGCCAGACACAGTGAAGTCCTAGGAAGTTATAAACTAGCGTTAATGGCACTGGTGTGGTGTGGGTTTGGGTTCCTGTGTGGGTTTTTAATTTAACAGCATATCAACTAATGTACTAGACAGAGGCACATAAATCATCCTTAAATGGTTACAGATGGATTAAGAACTAAAACAGCCCATGTCTCTAGAAAGTTGGATGCACAAAGAAAGATTAGTCTTCTGCAACCTTACCATCAGACCAGCTTCACAGATTTTTAGACATTAAGTTTTATTCTGATAGTTCTTGGTTTTGAAAGAGTATTTGGCTGCTTTGATTTTTACTGCTTCTGGTGTGCAACCCTGATAACTCAAGCAGATCATATATGTAACTTGAGCTGCAGCAGAAATAGAAGCTAAGATGTACACAAACAGGGTTAGCTCATTCAAAATACTCCATCAGTTTCATGTTATCCTGGAACCAAATCGTCTGGTCAAATCAATTCCCTCTAAATCCTTGTTTGCGGTGAACACAAACACTTAATTAGTAGAAGGAAAAAAAATCTTTTATCTACTTCCTCCACCTGTAAGGATCAGTTTCATTCTGTGATTGGCCACACTGGAGAGAACATTTCCATTACACCTGAGAACATCTGTTACAGAAGTCTCTTTATTCAAAAGTAGTTTGAAGAAACTCACTTTTGGAAAAAGATCTATAGTAGACAGGACAAATCACATTTGTTTCAAGTCACGTAGCAGAAGAGTTCCTGCTGTAGGAAGCTTCATTTTGTCAAATTCTGCCATCTCATCTATGCAGTTATCTGCATAGACTTCCAAAGGCAGTCATAGTTCACAGTTTCTCTAGAACACTATTTTAAAAGTCACTTCTTTTTCTATCATTAGACCTTTTTTAACGTTACCTAACACGCAGAGTGATATAAAAATTCATTTACTGCCAATTAAATAACAGTAAAATTCAGAATAAACTTGTAAATTTAAATTTTCTGGGGAAGTTAAAACTCATACTTTGAGAACTGGAAGACAGCTATTTATTTTTGCTCCAACTACCAGCACCCATTGCACCTCATTCTTCAATTACAAAGAAACTCAGAACCTAAATCTCCAAACCATTCAACTTAATAATGCCAAGCACCTCTCTTAGTGATAGCCAACCTACATACACTGCTGTGATTAAACACCTGCTAGCCAGCTAAGCCCATCAGTGAAAGAGTGTAGTTGCTTCAACATGTTTCCTCTAGTTTAGTAGGAATATGCAAAGCTCTCAAGAAAACTCTTGGGTTTCAAGTCCCTCTTTAGGCAAAGAGAAAAGGTTAAGAGCTACCACATTGAAGATGTGATTAAATCAGACTTGATGTAAAACTACAAAGTAGAAAATAAAAATGGAAAAGCAAAAAAAAAAAAAAGTCACGAGTTGTATGAAACTACAAAGTTGTAAAATTCTGAAAAGCATACAAAAGGTTTGTATTTCCATTTCTATTACGTCAACATCAGGATTTACCAAAATCTGTATATCCTTGCATCAAATTGCTAGATTGACAGTCAACTTTTCTACAAAAGTATACATATGAAGGTGTTTAGTTTCATCAGTCGCAGACTGTTACTAAAAAACTGTACATCTGAATTTTTAACGCTACTGACTTAATACGTGAACCAATCTACCTGTGCTTAAAAAAGCTGTTCTTCCATGTTTGCCTTACAGGTTAAAATGTCAATTTTCACTGAAGTTAGAGGTAATACTTCAGATGTATTTCTTCTACACCAGATGCAAACAGAGCTTAAATATCAGGCTAAGGTTTCCCCATCCCAAAGGAATGAAAAGCATCTCAAGCTTTCTCCGAATTCTCCTGTATCCAAAGAGGCAAACTTCCAACATAATGCAGCATTGTGATGTGCTGTCTATCCCCAGGAGTTCCCTCTCTGGATCCAGAATTGCTTCAGCTGAAGATGCTAGGGTCCTTCATTCTTCCAGCAGAACAGTGCACAGTGCATCCTCCGTATCGATGGATATTGATGCTATTGCCCCATCATTGAACTCAAAAGATGTTCCTCCATCTACAACCATACAAGCATCCCAACAACGGGAACGGACACAGACTCTGCAAAAACCCAAAAATAAGTTTTTAGGAAACAGCCTAACAAATGAAGTATTTCACAGAAACACATGAACAGTGAGACTAGTTCTTGAACATTCCTCTGCATGGGCCAGTAAATGCCTAACCACACATTAGCATACGTGGAGAAGAATTTAGCATGGTACTCAATCCAGAGTCCTCCAACCTATCAGTACTTCGCACAGATGAGGGGCCCAGAGAGGGCTGAAGAACTTGCTGAAATGCAGACTATTGCTCAAAGAATCTGCCAACAGCTGCAGATTAGGTGTATTCTTTAAAGTAAGCTATTAGTTATCCCATTTCACAGTCATTTATTTAATCTTTCAGATAGAAGTTTTCAACTAATTTATGATTCTAATGTATGGTCTTCATAATAAGTGGAATATGTAGTTTCAACTAGCAGTGCTTGAGATTCAAGTAAATGAGGTGTTAATATAGGCTATTTTGCTACATGAATGATTCAAAGAGAAGGGAAGTAATTTCAAACACAAAGTTGAAGGTCAGAATGCTTGTCAGGCAACTTCATAAATATCTATTGCAGGGTGTTGCTATAAATATTAGAGTTTGACTACTACATTTTGAAGCTACTAAATTTTCTATTAAATTTAAGGCAGCTCTTAGAGCTGGATAAGACAGAATGAAGCTAATAAACACCTTCCTCTTTGCTTACCTTTAAAATTAACTCAAACGCTGCAATTTATCCTTTCACATATATAGAAAGTGAGAACAATGTTAAAGAAAGGGTTCTCCAAACTTTAACCATATTGCTAGATGGGAACCAACAGTTATACCAGAACGGCTGCAGGACCTACAGTATCACATGGATATGCTTGATTGTTTCTGACTTAAAGCTTGGTCTGGACAATGTTCTGATCTCCCAGATTTAATCAACAGTTATGCAGTGACAAAAATTTTCAGGAAGACACTTCTTTCACAAACATGAAAAAGTTGGAAGCACAGCCACAGTGTCAAAGCTTACTTGGCCTGTGCATCACTAAACCACTTCCAAGACCAGACACTGCAGAACATGAAGAACATGTTCCACTCAGTTTCACTATAGGCAACTACTATGTCAAAAAGAAAAAAAAAAAAAGAAAAAAAAAGAATGGGGAGATGTCTAATATCAAGAGATAAAGGTAAATGTGACAATCAGCAAATTCTATTTAAAGAAAAAAAAAGGTAGATATCACTCAGAGGTAAGCAGATATTTGTCTACGTATTATAGTATATCCCACATTGAGGGCTTCATTCCTGTAGAACTCATGGATAAAATGCAGTTATTTCCTCCTATTTTAACCTCTCCTCTTGCCATGTCTTAAGATTCACCCACCCTTTAGAATTGCGAGATCCAAAAGACTAGGACTCTGTAAACATTTCATATACAGTGGGCATCTAATATCATAATATTCAGTCCTAGCAGCCAGAAACTTTATGATGTTGCTGTAACACTGATGGGCTTCAAAAGAAGAATTTGGGTCTCATTTCAGTCAAAGCTCCATATATGTAGGTATGTATGTATACATTTAAAATCTGAATTAATATTTAGTTACTACCAAGACATTGTAGTGATCTCTACAGTTTTATGTTCATCATAAATATAACAGTTGCATGTGTTTTTATTTAATTAGGGGCAAGCTCCAGAAAAATGGTAGAATCCGAAAGTCCTTTAGGTTGGAAAAGACCTTTAAGATCCTAGAGGCTGTTAACCCAGTGTTGCCAAGCCCACCACTAAACCATGTCCCCTAAGCACCGCACCTTCTTATCTTCTGAATACCTCCAGGGATGGTGACTCCACCACCTCCCTAGGAAGCCTGTTCTAGTCCTTGATAACCTTGCTGGTGAATAAATTTTTCCTAGTATGTAACCTAAACTTCCCTTAGCACAAGTGGCCTAAGTTAAAATGAATTCTCAAAGAATTTAGCCTGGAAGACACCTAGACAACCTTTGAGTCAAAGCAGGATTTATTTCAAAGACAGGTTAGGTTGCTTAAGGCCTTCACAGAATCACAGAATGACTGGGGTTGGAAGGGATCTCTGGAGGTCATCTAATCCAACCCCACCACCTCACTCTCCTGCTAGACCAGGATCACCTACAGCAAGCTGCACAGGAACACATCCATGTGGGTTTTGAGAGTCTCCAGAGGAGACTCCACAGCCTCTCTGGGCTGCCTGTCACAGTGCTCTGCCACCCTCACAGTGAAAAAGCTCCTCCTCATTTTTAGGTGGAACTTCCTATATTCAAGTTTATGCCTCTTTTCCTGTCACTGAGCACCACTGAAAAAAGACTGACCCCATCCTCAATACCCACCTCTCAAGTATTTATAAGCTTTTATAAGATGCCACCTCAGCATTCTCTAGGCTAAAATGTCCCAAGTCCATCAGTCTCTTGGTAAGTCCCCTCATCATCTCTGTAGCGGTTTTGTGTACTCTCTGCAGTAGCTTCCTGTTGAACAGGTAGCCCAGAACTGTACACAGTATTTCAGATGAGGCCTCACCAGTGCAGAGCAGAGGGGCAGGAGAGCTGTCCTCGACCTCCTCCTCCTCATGCCATTGACTTTCTAGGCCTTTAGGGCATACTCCTAGGAGGTCAACCCCTAACCTTCACTGGTGCCTGGGGTTACTCCTCTCTAGGTGCTGGACCCTACACTCACCCTTGTTGAATTTCTGAAGATTGCTCTCTGCCTTGCCCAGTCCATTCTTGAGTATCTCCAAGGACACTGACAGCACAACCACTGGGCATCCTAACTGTAAACTGCCTGGCCATTCTAACTGTAAACACTCTTTTCCTTTTCTGAAAATCAGAATCTTACATCCTGTAAAATCATGGATCTTGCCTCATATTCTGCTCCAGAAAGAGTTTAAACTCAGTCTTTACTGTAACCATTCACTGAATGAATACAGCAAATGGATCCACCCTGCTTAATTTTGACTCCTCCACAGACAAAAAAAAAACAAAACCAAAAAAACAACAAACCAAAAAAACCACACACCATTTGAGTCTCTGCTTTATACACCATGTGTTTTGGCCCCTGACCACCTCAATGGCCCGTTCCTGAATGCACTAGAGTTTCTCAGTGCCTGTGTCCTAGGGGAAATAGCACATACCCAAAACTGGGCACAGTGAGATTCTTTTATTCTGCTCCACTCTGCGCATGGAACAAACATTAAAAGAGCATAACACAGCTTGGAAACTTTACTCCTGGTGTTGTAAGAGCAATGGTCAACAAAACACAAACTAGATGTTAAAACACTTGGAGGGAAACTGATGGATAACTCCTATCTTGACAAATGCACAGAATGAAATAACTCCACAGTGACTGCTAAAGCCAACACTCACTTTGAAGAGAAGCCACGCTGCCGGCTACTTGAGAAAACTCTGTTTACAATAGGTTCTCGAATACTGAAAAACATCTTTGGTTCTTCTGGACTGTAGAGGAGGGACTCATTGTAACCATTTGTTACTGTAAAGAGAGAAATCAGCCATTAATTTTTCCAGAGAAAATTAGTTATTCTCAGAAACACAAATTCCTCCAGGAAAATGCAGCTTCCCTGCTGAGAGGGAATATTTAGTCTCGCCACATATTTACTAGCCCCCACCTGCAAAGCATATTAATTTTACAGTGTTCCTTTCAGTTGTGTTGCACGAAAAACACTCAAAACTCTCTTTGGGTGATGAAATATTAAGTGTCTCAAACCTTATGAGAATTGAAATTATCCTGAATATCTCTCTGTATGNGTGTTCCAGTTTGGAACCATTTCCCCTTGTTCTACCACTGGCCATCACTGAGAAGAGCCTGGATCCATCCTCCTGACACTCACCTTTTACATATATATAAACATTAATGAGGTCACCCCTCAGTCTCCTCTTCTCCAAGCTACAGAGACACAGCTCACTCAGCCTGTCCTTACAAGGAAGATGTTCCAGTCCATCATGTTGGTGGCCCTGTGCTGGACTCTCTCAAGGAGTTGTATGTCCTTCTGGAACTGAGGGGCCCAGAACTGGACAAAGTACTCACACAATACTACTGGACACAATAATACGAACGTCTAAGCACTTTCATATGTCAGTCATATTTCACCAAATGCCTAAAGGCTTGTAAGAAAGACTAATACTGCCAGAGCGCCAGCACACCGACAGCAGTACTAAGTGTTAAGAGTACACACAGAATGGAAATTTGCTTTTTTCACTAACCTTTTTGTACAAGTTCTGTGTTCAGTGGCATATTCAAACTTCCATGCTTTTTAGCTGTTGAGCCAAGAAGAAAAGCCTCAATTAGGTATATGTATCTTTATGGACACTTGGCCAGAAATGTCACGCTGTTCACTCACCGATCTGAAGGATCTCTTCAACAGCTTGATGTGCTACCTTGTTAATATTATAGGACCTAGACAGAGAAGGAGAAATCTTGTTTGGTAAGCAATATAACTTGGGGAAAAAAAAGCAAACCAAACAAAAAAAAAATCTTGCCTAGTTTTTATGAAGAACTATGCTTTAAATTTACTCTCTGTTTGACATCTATGTGTGGGTTTGTAAACCTTAATAATCCATTAAGTTAAATCTTCAGGCAAGAAGAGCATGATACACAGGATGTAGTCTCCTCATCAATAATTTTCCTGCCTTAAAATCCCAATAACTGCTGATCTAAGTCTGCATAAAAAAAACTGAAGCAAGACAGTTCTCCAGATTATGTGTGTTCTTATCCCTTCTATCCACCTCTTGTTAATTAATTCTGTTATTTCCCATATATGGGACCCAATACTTCTTTACAAATATTATGACTCTTTCTTTGCACTCCGAGGATGGGTTTGAATCTCACAACAGCCAATGTTTATTAAAAAGGAATGGTCATATCAGACACCTCTGCATTTGCCACATTTGGATGCACAAGCCAGCATAAAGCCTCAGTCTGAACCAGTCCTAAACTCCAATAACAGCCTTATGTGCCCAGTGGAAAAGGGATTAGCTACTAATCACAGTCTCCTTGCAAGAGTACTACAAACATCCCAGTCACCCAGGTCTCAACACTGCTTAAAATGCCCAGTTCACAATTCTCTCTTTGCAGTAACAGACATACTCTATGCCTCTAACAGACTATGGAGCTGCTGAGGGTGGTTCTTGCATGCACTGCACACCTGCAAGCCTGAGCAGATGCTGGCAAAAAGCTGAGATGCACGTTTTTAAACTGTGCTCACTCTCAATTAGATACCCTTTATGTAAGTTTTGGCAGCTGAGGGAAGCACTTGGACATTTTAATGCTTCTTCATCGAAGGAGGTCTGAAAACCCAGGAGAGCTCCTAAACCACAGGCTAAGGAGGATTACTCCACTAAGGTTTGGCTTTGGCTTAGATAAGTCAAGCAGTGAAACACTGACTACAGAGACGGAGATGGGAAAGGCTGGAGTTTGGTCCCTGGTTCTGGGATTGCTCAGTACAGAGTGTATAGGCAAATGAAATGCATAAGAATAGCTTTGAACTAAGACTGTAGATTCCCAGGGCACTGAGAACTAGGGAAGTTCCTCCAGCAGTCTGCCAATGTCATCTTTGGCAGCCTCCAGTACTAAGTTATGCTGCCTGAATACAAAATTCTGAATTACAATGAAGAGTAAAACCCAGTAGCCATGGTTACAACATGAATATTCATCTCTGAATTTCACTAAAAGCTTCAGTTTTAGTTCATCTTAGCCTGCCACATAAATCCAGGGCCTGTTGTATGACTTTTCACTAGGAGCACAGTCAGATTTCCAAATGAAAGGCTCTCACTGTACACATCCCTCGCATTTCAAAACTAAATTGATTAGACTTATATGCAGTACTGCAGCTTGTTTAAACAGAAGATAATTTACCCCTTTGATTAAGCTAGCACAGCTCTGCTTAGATATGCCTGTCTTTATTTAGGGGTTGTATTTTGGCAAGGAGACCGTGCCCTTTGAATTAAGTTTGAGAGTGGAAAGAGGCTTGGAAAGAGAATGGACAGTTGACATGCCAGAGAACACTTAACACTGTTTCCAAGTACATATTTTCCCATTCTTCCTAGAGCTTAGATTTTTATAACTTTTCTGAGCTACTTCCACCTAAGTATTTTCATTTTGGTCAACAAGTGTAATTGTAAGATTTTCCCCCAAACACAGTCTGCAAGTCAAAGCAGCATCTTCTTTCCTTGCCCCCAACCATTCATCTCCACATGGAGCATACAACTTTTCACCAAAATTGCACCTGTGGTAAGCTCCCACCTTCATGACTCAGCCCCTCACCCTTCCAACTCTCCCCTCTATAGCTACAATTGAGGGGTGCTCTGCTCTTCTCATATTCCTGATACAGCTCTGAACCATGCTGAGAGAGAGAATATTTGGACCTAGCTTGCATGCATTGACTTAACTTTAGCCCAGGAGAGTCTCAGCCTGGGCAAACTGCTTAAGCAAAGTAAGTTCATCTGGCTTATCTGAAGTGATAATTTCATATAATTTTATAAGTACTCACCATGCTTTTGATCCTGTTCCAGTACACACATTAAGCCCTGAACTCTTCTGTTTTTCCCAAGGACCATCATCAACTGATATCTCATAATAGGAAGCCCTATGAAGCGAGAATTTAAAACTGGGTTTGCAGGACTTAAAGTTCTCCCTGAATAAGACAGAACACACAGTCTTATCAGGCACATAAAAATTTAGAGGAGCTAGTTTCAAATCTGGAAGACAATTTCAAAGGCTTTGCAGCATTTCCAATTTGGCAGCAACTTTTGATTCACCATTCTACAGCAGTTTTTATAATAGACAAAAGTGATTTGCAGCATGAACTTTCAGGCAGTTGTTCTAAAGCCACTTTCCATACTAAATTATGCTTAAAGAACTCTGTCTTCATCTGGAGATAGCTTTGTATACAAGCAGGATTTGCTGGACTACAAATACATTACTGTCTCTGCACAACTGTGGAACTACAGAAAAGCAGTGTTTATGCTGTGATTTGGTCTCATAAAATTTCATCTGAGCACACTAAGAGGTAAGGCACTCCAACATCGGTATGTAATAGCATGGCTTCAAGCTGAATTTGTGACCACTTCAGTAATTAAAAATCCACTGTGATTCCTCACTTTTACTTTTCCTACTGTCAGCAGATTTGTTTCCAGGGCAAATTCTTCCTAAAATTAAAATGTAGCAAGTCTTGAGGCACAATCATCATTCTGAATGGTTTTATTCATATATCAGGGGATTCCTAATGTTACGCCTGGAGACACCAGACAGTCTCTCTGTAAGCTTCAGAACATCCAGGGTTATATTTATGAACTGAAGTAGCTGGTGTTCATAGTGACTAGTTCAAACACTATGATACAGTCTTCAGATTAACAGACACTCTCTTAGAAAAACACCACATTCACTGTGTTCAGCATGACTGAGTTTCACCTTTTTTAATAAAAGGAGCTTACTGAGCTGGTTTAGGTAATGAGTGTTTCAATCTGGATAGACTAGAAATACACCTCTTTGATATTTGCTGTTGAACGTTCAGACTCTTAGTAACCACGGGCATTGCATGTACTCACTCTTTAAAGATGGGTAGATGAAAGAACAGGAAGCAAATTAAAAACACAAGTGCACAGCTTGATTCAGTTTAAGAATTTTTGCAAGCTGGGTATAGAAATTGGGTTTTTCCCTTCTACCTCCTTGTCTTCTTAACTGTCACGCAGAATAAGACCTTGGAAGAAGCTTGTAGCTTTGTTTTGTCCTAATATACTCCAGACTCATGTATTTGAACCTTACAGAAGGTTCATCTGTGTGACACCATTACCAAAGTCTTCAAGTGTAAGGTTCTATTAACACAACGTTTATTACTAGAGATTTGGTCCTATCTCTAGGTATTTGTGACACTCAGAACTAAAGTACTATTATAAAGTGTTGGAAAGCAGCTTGATGTTCCTCTTCCACTGTATATAAAGACCTTTAGAGAATCTTGATAAAATTAGGTTTGATTCAGAGAATCAATTTAGAGAGCAAAATTTGTCTCTCTTTGATACTAATTCTTTCAGTCAGTCTGAAGCTGCAGTCCAGATGGATGATAAACCACTCATGGAACATATATACTGTTTCCAGCAGCAATCACAGTGTCCCAGGCACTGTACAAACACAAGAAGATGTTACACAGAATAAAGAGAAAAGGTATAAGAAACATAAGTAAAAGTTTGGCCAAACCCTGACCAAGGATCATGTTTTAATTCCTTTCCTGCAGCCCCAGTGACATTCCTTACATCCTTCTTGTTACCATTTGACTGGCAGAAATGCAGGAGAGAAAGGACACTCAAAGGTATTCTGGATCATGCAGGATCAAGATTTGATAGCCGTAAAACAAGGAAGTAAGTCTTTTCCCACAATATCATAGACTCTATTGACAGAGGGGCAGGAAAAGGAGTGCTTGGTCATGCTAAAACCTACTTCTGCTTAGTCATGCTAAAACCTTTTTAAGAGATATTTAAGAAGAGATGCAAGAGAGGAGGCAATTTAAGAAGAGATAACTAAATCTTCAACTTACTGTAAAGATAGTATCTGAAGGCATTTGGTTACATAAGAACCAATTAGGAAATGTGTAAAACAATGAAGAGGAAAGAAAACAACCAGGAATAATGAAATATGAGAGAATAGCAAGGCAGGAAGGT
This sequence comes from Heliornis fulica, assembly GCA_013399135.1. Lineage (NCBI taxonomy): Eukaryota > Metazoa > Chordata > Aves > Gruiformes > Heliornithidae > Heliornis > Heliornis fulica. The sequence continues at coordinate 2,923 of VXBZ01004781.1, read as the reverse complement.
AGAAAACCAGAAATTAACATCACTGTACTTATATCTCTGAAAATACACTTTGTAATTAGCAACAATACATGTTAGAGATTAATGGACTAGAACTGAAATTCTACAGTAACTGATTGTCCATTGCAATGTCATAGGAAGAAATTAAGTAACTGTGCCTTGCTGCAACAACATACCTGGATGAAAGAGATTCCCCGATGAAGACTTCGTTGAGTGCTCTCACTGGTAAAAGATGTGGACCAGAAATGTCAGATCCTGCAGATATTGAACAGAAGAGTTTTGAATTATGGCTCTAAACCCAACATTTTCAAAAACAATTCACAACCCATGGGAGGACACACTGTTGCCTGGATTTGTGTTCTAGATCTTGTACTCTGTTTTCCTCAGGCATTCGATTTTTCACGGATTTCATCTGAGGCCAGTCACTGTCCTTTACTGGATATGACAAATATTGGAACCATCGTCCATAAGACGATGACATTTATGTTCAGACACTGCTTTCCTCAGAAACTCATGGGCACCCAGAGTGGTTGAAGTCAAGTCTTCCGCCAGCTACTGTTCCAGCCTAGTTCAATTAAGTGAGAGGGACTCAACAGACATTTCTGATAAAATTCGAAGACTTACACTCTATACCACAGAGTAATTAAGAGGGATTAACAAACAGTTGACGTTGACTAGGGACTTCTCAGTAAGGAAACACAGAGTTAAACACAGGTTAAGGATGGAATCATGCATCTTCAGTCTGTCATAAAGAAAATAGTCAAAGGTATCTGATTAATTACCCCAGCAGAAATTCTCATCTAATTTTTCATTTGTATGCTGGCAGTCAGCGATCAATTTTTTTATTTATTATGAAGTAGCCTACCTCAAATTTAGTGCACAGACACACGCTTCCAGCGTGGAGTGGCCACATGCATGGTAAAATGTTCACGGGTAACTCAAGTATCCATAGTAACTGTGAGACGGCAATTTTAAAAAGCTCAGGTACTTTGCCAGCAATTAAAACTATTTAAAAACATCTCTAAATAAACTGTTAATAATGAAAACTGGTTCTAAGCCCAGAATAAACACACAGAAACAAAAAAATACTCCCTTCTAAAAATCCTTAGTTCTGAGTCTTCAGCTAATGAAAGCTGTCTCTCAAATACAGCCACCAGTTTTCAAATACTTTAACTCTTGCAAATCTTCATCTCCTATCTCAAGTTATCACAGTAAGTTGATTACAATCTTGTCAGATTTTAACGTACTTTGATCCTGTAATCTTTCATTTATGTGAGCCCTGCTGTGTTGCTCTTGGCTTAGCTGCTGTTCATGCAAATCTACAGGGGTTGGGTTAATACCAGTTCCTTCAAGATACAGTCGGATTCTTTGCCGCCACTGCCACCTTAGAGAGGAGAAAGAAGCTGGTATCAGTAGCTGAAATATTAATTACAGAATTAGATATATTGAGAGAGTCTTCACACTCAACACAGACCACCTTATGACTAAAAATATATCCAAAAGTTAAATATATTCAAAGTCACATTTCAAGTTTTATCACTTCCCCTTGGATTTCTAAATTTAGAAAGTTAATCATATTAAAATGTAAATACTTTATACTTACGAATTTTCTACTTAATGGTTTTTTACATGGAAAGTAAGAGGACACTGGCCAAAAGCAGTCTAAAGACTTTGATAACATCTTTTTAGGCATGTGATCCTTACATATGAATTCATGACTGATGCAGTGATTTTGAGAACCACAAGCTTTCAGGAGTTATACAACAACATGCTGTATACATGCATGTATATATACATGCTGTATTTTAACCATTTGTTTGTATCTGCAGGTGTCCAGAAAAGCAGCTTTATCTACCTGCTTATATATAAAGGCCACAACTATCTCCTCATTTTAAGAGCCTCTACTAACCTAGCAACTTCAGGATGCTCAGGAGGACTTCAAATGAAGAAGGATATAAAAGGCATTCTTCCTTAAGCTGTCACAACATTAAGATTTTTTTTATCTTTTCCCTAGATGACACATCAATTCCTTTTTCCCCTCTTACAATTTAGAGACTATATTAAATGAAACAGTACTTTTGATTAAGAAAGAAAATCACCAGGGAGTGTTATGAACGCATCCTTTTTCCAGTTCATACTGTTGGTATCTGGCTAATGGTAACCACTTTACATTTCCTGAAAATACAGCAAGGAAGACTTACTCTTTCTATGACTAGATTACTATTTTTAATTTGTTGTCATCCTCAGTTAACACATCCTTATCATAATGATAATCTGTCCTTAAATTCCAAGTATGGCTTTAGATAGTCATGCATACAGCAGGCCAATGAGTATTGTTATGCTAGCATCCTTACAATACTCATACTATAATATACCAACATCCCTATAAGATTAGAGAACGGGCTGTATCCCTGTTATACCCCTATCCTGAGATCCTGTTACACCATTGACCATTGAAAAATAAGAAACTTGGGTAGTCTTATGTAGTTTGCCCTTTATAAATCAGTCCTGTTGGTTTCATGGGACTACAAGGCAAAACCTTACACAGTTTTTCAAGTGTCTGGCACTTCATGTATGAGGAGGACAGATAAACCTCCTTTTCCAGTCTCTGGCACTATCCTTATGCAAGTGAGCACCAGAAGCTCTTCTAGACGGGCTGATACAATTACCCACCTATTTTAAATTTTCCTTAGGGCCAAATAAATCTGTAACTGCCAAATGAAACACCTGCTCAAGTCTTTACTTAAGAAATATTAGTTCCTATTATTCTGGAAAAATAACCAGGGAGATCCTTTCTATGTCACTCTGGTGAGGTTTCAGCTCCATAATGAACAACAACAGGAGTATCAGCAACAAAAATACAATGTGGAATCCAACAAAACATTAGCAGTGCTAAATTATATTCAAACAGATATGATATCACAGC
>VXBZ01004779.1:670-13682 GCA_013399135.1 Heliornis fulica | reverse complement strand
CCCAGGACAGTAGTGAGTCAAACTTGCTTCTTTTTTCTTTCAGCGTGCTACTACTGTGTCTTATGCAGTAGCAAATCATTAGCAGTAGATCTTCTCTGACTGAGAGGGTTTTCAGCTTTTTGTAGCTGGAAATAAAAATCATTTCAAGGTTTTCATAGTTACAGTGGCAGCTGGATTAGCAAGTCTTTGCTGTTCAGTGCTCTGTTTTTTTTTAAGAACTGTAAGTTCTTGTTTCTCAAAGTGAAAACTGGTATTTCCACAAGTAAGTATAGTTATTTGCACTGTAGCAAAGATTAGTTGAAGCATTTTATAATGCAACCTTGGCCGTGACATATTACAGCGCAGACTGAACTTGTGGTGCAAGTGAAGCAAATTTTATTTTGCAGGCAGTGCTTTATACTTCTTTACCCAGACCAGTGCTTCCATGCTTCGTCCCAATTAGGCAACTGTCTGCACGAGCTCTCCCAGCCAGTACAGCTGCAGGTCACTCTCTGGCTGACATTCCACTGTTGTTACTCACAATTCTTCAGTCTCTACTCAGGTCCTGTTTATTTCAGCATTTTGCTCTTGCCTTTCATCTTACTTCAATAATGTGCTTTTGTCCCCATCCCCTATACTTGGCATATGTTCTTAGTATTAGCTGGAGTCAGTCTGATGTCCTCTAAACATAACATGGATCATATTACCACATTCTCTTCTGACATTTTTGTAACTGCTAAAAGATTCAGTCTTCTGTTTCATGCTGGAAGTGGGGTCTCGAGTTTCCTACTGTTTTTAGTAACTTAGAATTTATGTGAAGCATCAGATTGTTATTTTCTAATGCTTAGAATTAGACTTTAGCAATAGGAATGTTAGACACTAAATTACCACTTACTATTTAGTGTTTTTACCACTGCTTGATTGGGGCTGATATCTACTTTTTCTGTGCATGGATTTGCTAGTACAGATGAAGAACTGCAGGGAGGAAGCAGTCATTGTTTTATCTGCCTGTGTTCAGATGATTCCATAGTATGAAGCATTTGTGGACAATGTTAATGGTCAGGCAAAGTCTGTAGGAAATCAGCTTTGTCCTTGAGCACATGTAACAGATCATGAGATTTTCATAACTGGAAGATAGGAGCGATAAGTCATGCAAGCATTTACACAGGATTTGAGTTGGGTTTTGTTTTTTGTTTTGTTTTTTTTTTTTTATTCCATCCCCATTATGTTTTGCAGATCTTCCAGGAATAGTCAACCAACTGATCTTCAACAAGGGATCTTTTAGGGATATACATATTTAGAACTGCTAAGCTAAGCCATCTCCTAGGGCAAAGGGACAGTAATGGTTGTTTCTGTTGACAGTTGATGGTATAGTCTCCTCTAAAGACCACCTAATGATGGAAGTCCCCTAAGTTACCAGGTATTGTGTTGTAATGATTCACTGACCTTGGTTTAGAGGCCTAACAATTTTTGAGACTAATAGTACTACCAATGACAAAGAAGATTAAAGTGATGCTCTAATTTGTTCACCCCATTCACTGTCCCTTTTCCATGGTTAAAGTGACCTAGTCTCTTCCATGAATGTTTCCCTATTTTATAGACCTCAGTGATTTCCTATGGAGACTTCAGTATTTCCAGATTTTCTTGAGCATGTTTCCTGAGATTTGTTGTAGTGCTTTTATTTAGTACTAATGTCCTCAACAGTTGAGCAGGAGGACTGTTTTGTGATTTTCAGTCAGTATTCCTGTGTAGGTATCTTAATACTTTGATTGCCTTTTTTCATTATAGTATAACATGTAGATTGAAGTTAATTGTGGATACAGTGTACCCTCTTATGCAATTCTTGACAGGCCTTTTTATATTTATTAATAAGCAACAGTACTTCTGAGGAAAGGGCTGAATATCATACATGTAAAAGCAATTTATAAGCCTGCATTAAAGTTACAGTTTCTTTTTTTTTTTTTTCAGGGTGCAGTAGTGCTCAAAACCTTGGTGTATAAAATACTATTTCTGTGTTTAGTTTTCCTGGGTGACATTGGTTTGCTCTACTGATCTGCTCCACTATGCCATTCCCTCTTCTCATAATACTGATGTTTTAGTAGCTTTATGACTCATCAACTAAAAAGTAAAAAGAAAGATTTTTCTATATGAATCAGAAAGGGTATAAAACCGCCTTTTCAATGGCTTGCAAATAACATTTTGCTAGTACTTGGATTTGTCATTCTTTAGGTATACTGTGTCAGAAGCATATTTGAAATCTGGTCTAAAAAATGAGTGCTGGTTATGCTAATGTGACTTACTAATGTTACCAACTGTCGTGGGATATAGGACTTTTGTTACTGTCCTTGACTAAATCAAGTTGGGGGCAGCTTCTAGAACTGTGTGTTGCAATGCATATTAATACTTTTCTGTCTTTTACAAGACAGGTTAGTAATAAAATACTTCTGTCTGTATAACAATTATATATATATATAACTATATATACAACTATATATGTAACTCTAATTATAATTAGTTCTAACTATACATTTTTCTCTTTCTTTACAGATATTTTCGAATTTATCCCTGAATGAGCGTTGCCTGTCAGCATCATTAGTCTGTAAATACTGGCGTGATCTCTGTTTAGATTTTCAGTTTTGGAAGCAACTGGACCTCAGTAGTCGTCAACAGGTACGAAGGTATCATTATGGAAAAACTGGTTTTTGATGACTCTTTTTTTCTCAGAACTTGTACCCTTGTCCAAAGGTAAACTAGAGAAACCCATAAAACCGTGATGTCTGTGCTTTCAGGGATTTTTCTACTAGAGGCTGAAAATACCTGCACATTTAGATTAATGCCTTTAAATGTAGCTTCTTTTGACTGCCAATCAGTGTGAGGACAGATGCTATTTTAAATGGATTGTGGGTTACTTGTCTCAGGTTTGCATCAGGGAGTGAGAGTTTGATTCGTAAGAACTCTCAGATCTCATAATTGAGACAGATGTGAGGTGTTCTGAGGATGCTGTAGTTTGAAGAATGGTCATCTAACTGACCTTTGCTCTGTTTATTTTAACAAATTCCCTTTAATTTTTCTTCAACTGATATGTCTCCTCTTGATCAGAAGAGAGATTGTTTCTTTTTTGCCCTTTAGCTGATCCTGGAATTAAATTTTTCAGGAATTTATGGATTTTGTTTAATGATACCCTGATAAACCATAGCTGTAGATTGTTCAGGGTAACTTTTCTCCATGGAATATGTATTTTTAAGGATGTGTTGTTTGGCTACCCCCTGTAGGTTTCTTGTTTGTAGTTACCTGTAGAGGTTTGTAAAACCTTTTCCTGAGTTTCATAAATACAGGGTGCAGCGTAACAATCATTGAAGGGTCTTGGTGGAAGAAGCAGTAACATGAACTCATCTGTGTTGGACGTACAAGACTATACATGGGGTATTATTTCCAGGTCACCTGTTTATAAGAAAGTGTGCAAGTTCTTTGGCTTCCAGAGTTACTAGTTAAAATATTTCTGAACCCCTATGGAAAAGTGGCATAGCAGATAGTCTGATTCCTCTCTCAAGTGGCTCCAAAGCATACCCAGACCAAAGGTCCATCTTTTTCCTCTGTAGGTACTGAGTGTCAAATTGGACTTTCTTCTTTGTGGTCTTGAGGTATAGCTTTGATTCTACTAGAAAGGTTTTTAATGGTTTTCCTTATTGGCTATGTTGAGGTCTCACTGAAGTTTATCGGTTGTGGCATTGCCTAAAAAATCCATCTTGCCAATTTTTTGTTGAGTTCCTAAAACAATATCAAAGTAGAAATATTACCCATCCCCACATCTGAGGAGAGTTTGGGCTTTTTTGATTATTGTTTGGTTTGTTGTTTGGTCTTTTGCGGGGGTAGGGGAGTGAGTGAGGGGGTGTTGTTATTTGTGTAGACATTGTTTGTGGCTTTGGGGATGCACGTGTTTTTTGTGGGGTTTTGTTGTTTGTTCATTTGCAGTTCATCGTGTTTTCAACCCAGCAGCTCCCTGATAAAATTAGCGAGAAAAATTTAGACTTGATACTAATAGAAGACATATTGAATGCAGCAAAGACATTGATTCTCAACAGTGCAAGAGAAAAACAAAAGGGCTTGTATAGTTCTCTTGCCCTCTCCAGGCTTAAAGCTATATCTCATCAATGCTAAGTGGTGGATAACTGTTCATAATGGTTTTTTTTAGAGAGGCTTTGGTCATTTGTTAGAAAAACTGGTCCGTATGTCGCCTCACATTTTATTTGAGGCTCATCCTTTGAAATGAGGAAGTTCTGTGTACTGTTTTAACCTGCTTTGGTTCTGTTTGTTTTGCTTTAACTTGCAGTTGTCACCATGAAGAATATCTTATGTTTCTTACCTGCTTTGCAGTATTTGCTTCTCTTAAAATTCTTGGCATGTTAGTTACCTAAATGCATACAGGTACAAAGTGGATAGAATCTTTTTTCTTCAAAGGAGCATGTTATATAGGAACTGATATTCCATTTTCTTCAATGGACATTCATAGGCTAATACTTTAAAATACACAAGTGTTCAGTTTTCAAACAGGACCTACTGCTTTTTTCCAGTACAGTGTTGTTCTCATACTTTTCGTTCATTGCTGCCTTAGTTGACTCTTTTCCATTGTCAAGAAGCCCATCATTACCTGCATCACTGTAGTATTTGTACACTGGTGCCTGGTTTTGGATGATTACCAAAGTCTAAGTAAAAAACTGTTGTATTTCAGAGACATATAATCCTTTACTTCTCTGAGTGCTACTTTTGGTATGTACATAAGGCGCTGCTATAGAGGGCAAAAAAATGATTTTCTTACAAAGGATGGAGAATTATTTATCTAAAATACAAAGAGGACTGTAAACTTAGTCTCTTCAAGGGTTGTAGCAGAATTCTTTAAAAATAGCTTTAATCTCATGCAAATAAGCTTTTATCTTGGAAAGCAAATCTGCATATTCGAGTAGCTTACGGAAATCTTACAAATGGTAATATTTGTGTTAATGAAATTAAAGATGTTTATGAAAAAATAAAATTTGAATATTTGTATTTTCTTTGCAGGTCACTGATGAGCTGCTGGAAAAGATAGCTTCAAGAAGCCAGAATATTACTGAAATCAATATTTCAGACTGTCGCAATGTCTCTGATACAGGAGTATGCATATTAGCAATTAAATGTCCTGGACTTCTAAGGTATACTGCATACAGGTGTAAACAGCTTTCTGACACCTCTATTATTGCAGTTGCCTCTCAGTGTCCTCTTATTCAGAAAGTGCATGTAGGCAATCAAGACAGACTCACTGATGAAGGCCTGAAGCAGGTAACCATCCATTCCAAAAATTATTTTTTGAATTTAGTATCTTTCAAATTCTTATGCAATACAAAAGGGCATGAAAGAAAATAATCCTCTTCTAGAATTTAATTAAAATCAGGTGACTTATTCTAATTGTAAAATGGGTTTACGTGCATACTTTGTTGGCTCAATAAATGCGGTTTGCTAGAGACTGCATTTATTTATTTTATTTTTTTTTAATATCCAGGATTTTAATGATCCCTTTTATAATGAAATCTTCAGTCTGACATCCTGTATATCACCTCTGGCTGATTGAGTTTCCCTGAGTTTATTGCTATTTAGAACCAGTGCTTAAGTAATTCATTTGCTTCATGAAAGCCAAAGGTGATTGTTATTTGTTAGTTGTGCAGGCAGGTTTCATCACCTTTCCCTCGTGTATTAAAGTAGCATTTAGGGTAAGCTGTGAAGTAGTCTTGTTTAAATCAAATATGCTGTTGATGTTCTACCATACAGGCATTGTTAGCTACTTAAATCTGAACCTGATAAATAACTTAGTTCTTATGTGCTTCTCTTAATTCCCATTTTGTTGATTGCAGCTAGCAATTTCATTTTGTCACATATGTAATTATAATCTTTCTTGTTTGTGTGTAGCACTTAGAAAACTTGTAAAGAACACTAATTTTAAGGGCGTGCAGAGAAGCAGAAAGAAATTTTAATTCCCCAATTCAGTCAAATCCAGTTGGGTTTTTTTCCCTTTATTCTTAAGTATTTGCTTTGATTTTATTAATTGCAGCTGGGCTCAAAATGCAGAGAGTTGAAAGACATTCATTTTGGGCAATGTTACAAGATCTCAGATGAAGGAATGATCATTATAGCTAAAGGCTGTCTGAAGTTACAAAGAATATACATGCAAGAAAACAAATTAGTAAGTACATGTGTGTTGATTTTTTCCCCTCAGCATTTTTATTGTCAAAGCATTTGTTTTTTATCTGTTTAAAACTTTCTTCTGAATAACTTCTTTTTGGCATTGCATTGCATAAAAGCCTTCTCTGGCTGTGAAAGTTTAGGTTCTATAGTGATAGCCCAGAAAATGACTCAAAGTACAAGTTAAGCTAATGCTGTTCCAGATACATATTAACTTTTGGTTTCAATGTGACATTCCAAGAGTAATTATTTGGGAGATGCCTGATTTGTGTAGGAAAATGATTAGCACATAAGTATAAATGTATGTTTTTCTACAGTAAAAAAAGTAAACTAAAACATTTTGGGAGGTTGGGTTCTTGATATCAAACAATGCACTGTGATAATCTTTCCTCAAAATATATCACTTTCTTATCTGGATGTGGTGGAGTAGTGTGCCTGTGCCAGTAGAGGAAGTTGTTGACAATGAATAAACCTGTCTGGTGTTGTAATTTTAAGCAGTCTCTGAAATGATGGCTTCTAACGTTGAAAGCCAGTATTCCACAAAATGATATAGGATAGCACTGCCTGTGTTATTTATTTTTTATACTTTCTTGCATGTGAATAGAAAAATTTGCTTGCAGCCGTGTTCTTAACTATCAGCTTATGTCAGTATTATAACCTTTACTTTAGAACCTCCTGAACTGGAACAAATAAATTGTGCTTATAAGAAAACAGCATACCTTGTACTCATCGTTTGATACTTAGCTTCAAATAGACAGAGTAGATACTGATGCCTAAGATGGTTCATTAGCTTTTATTAGAATTGCAGTTGAGGAGATAATGGCCAAACCTGAGATCTCAGAAAAGTGCAAATGCAGATAAAAGGGCATATCTCTTCCCCTATCAAAACATAGTCTGGGGTACATTAAAATTAGTCTTTGCAATTTTTATCTTAATACATGAAAATATTTTAGTAATAATAAAATAAGAGAAAAAAATAGTTCTGAGAAGCCTGGAGATGTGCACTCTTGCAAAAATTAAGCAGAAAAAGGTAGAGAAATTCAAAGCACTATTTGTCTTTGAATGAAAGAGGAAAATTTTTTATGCATATTTAACTTTTGTATAATTGTACTTTAAAGATTACTTAACTGTACATAAAGATTATTAAAGTGCATAATCATTGGAAAATACATGGGTAAGGTATAATTTGGCCTTCCTTATAGATATACTTCACGCCATTGAAGTTTTTACTCTCTTACAGTCTGAAATGCTAAGGTGACAGTTAATAGAACTTAACATTTCAGATAATACCAGAGAACTTTTATCTAAGTTCTCAGTTCAGATGGGACATAGGAAATACTTTCTTGTTTTTTAAGACAATTGGGAAAGATGTTATTCATTTGAATTTTATTTGCTTTCATTACTGGAAATAAAACAATTTTTCATTAGAAATAAGACAAAAATATGTACTTCCACATGAGGAGGAAATGTATTTTATTACATCACTTTGAAAATTTGTCAAGTGATTTACCACAACTAACCCTTTGCAGAGTCTCTCGTGAATCTAGGGTAGGGTTTTAAATCTAATTATTTTTAAAGCTACTGCTCAATCTTATTTTATCAAAAATGAACTTGTGGCAAACTTGGTTTAGCATTGTAATGTCCAAATTCATCTCCTTAGAACATGGTTTAGAAATGTAAACATGAAATAAGTTATAATGCTGTTAAGAACTCCAGGGTGTTGAATCTTTAGAACAAAATAACACTTGGATGATTCCATTAGATGATGGATCTATAGAAACTGACATGCTTTCCCCTTGCTAAGGGCAAGAGACTTTCAGATCTTGCTGGAAGTGGAGTTTTTGTGTGATGAACCAAGACAACTTTTAAGAAGTTCTCATGCAGTTGTAAAAGAACNATCTGTTTCCAGAATTAAAAAACTGAGCATGTTTAGATACCACAGAGTCAGTTTAAAAGCACATTTTACATCCTACTCTTTTTGTGAAGAAGATGGTTTGGGGAACTGTGTGCTTATTTTCAAAATAAGTAGTTACTCATTCTCTCAAATCAAAGTGTTCTATGGCAGGAAAAGTGCACTTCACGTTCAAGGACTTGGTTTGTATATTTGAAGTACACAGGTTGTCAGTCTGCTATAGGAAGAAGAATCTTTTCCTCCCCTGCATTCTCTTTTTAAACAGCTTCCGTAGTTTCCATGTAAATACTTTACATATAACCTATGCGGGTTTGGGTTTTTTTAATATTCCTGTTTCTTCCTTTTTCAGAGGTGCTCACAATCATGTGACTCTTACAGGCAATTCCTATTAATTTCAAAATGTGTAGTCCATTATAGACCGTACATGATGGCTCAGACTAATGGATTTTGTACTTCAAAACTACATTTATACAGAGGCAACCAGCAGCTAAATAATGCCTTTGTGAGTGTTATTTTACAGTGAAATGTGGATCAGGCAACACAGTTCAGTTGCTTCATCTGTTGCTAAGTAACTCCATTATCAGACTGCTGAGCAGAAACAGAAAGAAGAATTTATGTTCTAATTGTTAAATATACTAGGCATTTCAGAGAAAAATAGACCCTTTCCTTTCTTTGAAATGATGATTATGTCATGGTAATCACTGAAAGCTGCAAATAATAAATGGGTGCAAAGGACGTTTGAGAAAAAGTTAACATTGTGAGGTGAACTTAACAGCATAAGGAGATTGTTGGTTTGTGTGACTGCTTATGATTTGTATCTCTTCAAAATATGTTTGGTTTTCCTCTGTCCTTTCAATGGAAGTGTAATTAATTTTATGCAAAGCTGCTTTTCTGAAGTATACCAAGTAAGTTGGGAACCTAATGAAAAACCGACATTTAATTGCAGGACTTAAAAAGTGTGCCAGTATCTATGTTCAGTTGTCTTCCCTTAGCTGTCCCCAAGCAGTCTTGATACAATCAAACAATCTCACAGAAATTCAGTGTAAATAGAAGAATGAATTATAACTCTATCCAAAAAAATCTAGGAAATTTCCTACCTTCTTGATTGAGTTTAGTTGGACTTCTTATTTCATGGCCATGTGTGGAATTGTGTGTTGCAACTTTAATGCTGTCTTCATATAAATGATTAACGTGAAACTGGTTAAACAATTTGTTTCAGTGTTTTCTGTTGACCCCTTTTTTCTCCTTCCGGCCCAGACAGACAGTACATTTACTTCAGCTGAAAAATACGAAAACTGCTTTACAGAAACATGCAGATTTCTCACAGACATATGGGATGGGGCTGAACTGAACTTCAGTTGTTAGGGAACACAAACTCTTTTTCATTGTAGCATTCTTTGGAGGAGTAGAGCCTTGAAAGGTTTTAAAGGTTTTGAGACCTCTTTGTAGAGAGGTGCAGAAAAGTTTGTGACTACAGTGTACCCAGAGGAAAGGGTTACCCCCAGAGGCAATTTTGTGCAAGCAGCATGTAAACTCTCTGTTTCCTCATTATGAATAATGTAGATCTATATTTGGGAGCTCATTTTAGAGCTGGCAAAAAACTTCTCCACTTGACTATGTTGATTTGATACAGTATTTTCTTTCTTATTACCTTTTCTGAATTGAGTGACCTAATAGCTAAAATTATATTGGTTGCTGAATCTTAGCAGGTGGGAATTAAAGCTTGGTGCCTCCTCACTCCATCCAGTATCTCATTTTCTCAGGGCGAATTAGATGTGGATGTGGAGAAGGAGCTTCTAAAGATGAAACAAGGTGGAGTTTTATGTACTGTGTCAGGATGACAGCATTCCTACCTCTCCATTTTTTTTTCATCCTCTCTTTTTCCTTTTTTTTTTTTAAGCATGTTTAGCGGAAACAGTTCTGCAACTAAGCTATCACAGTTGGAATACTGTCAGTTTCTCCCTTTTCAATAATGATTGTGCAATGTGGATGACTTTAAGACAAATCATTTGATGGTCCTGGATAAGTTAATTAGTTCCTTGTTTGTCTTTTGACCGTTTAGTGTCTGCTGTGAATGAAGGACGTTCCAAGATAACCAAACTTTTGCCCTGTTGGCAGAGTATTTCATCATCTTTTGTTCATGCCAATGTGTGAGAACACTTACAGAAAATATTTCACAGAGTATTATTTAATGGTGTTTTTAAAGATGAATATTCTGTTAGTATTCTGCCCACCTTTGCAGGTTTTGGCAGATAATAAGTAGAAATCTGTATTAACTTTAATGTCATGTTTGATAGAACCTATGATACTTAAGATACGTGAATAATACTGTTTTTAGATTCGGTAAGAAAGAATTAAGACTAAATCATTTATGTCAGATAATTACATAGTTTGGTTTTAAAGCATTGACTGAAATCAGCCTAGTTTGAAAATGTAATTGGCTCTTTTGTGAACAATCACAGCATAGTGTAATCTGATTTATTTATCTGTATATGTTTTACAGAGATTTTCTCCCCTTCCTATTCTTGACTTTGGGAAGCAGTTTTCTTTTGAATTTGTACCTGTCAGCTACAAAGCACTTCAGTGGTGTGCCCTCTGTGTATGACACAGATGTGGAAGCGAGAGAGTTAATTTCCTTTGTGTTTAGTCTATGCAACATGTTTGAGAAGAGTCAGTATTAAGAGTTGTATAAACTGCACATCATTTAGTAAACTATTGAGGCTTAGAATATGTAGATATAACGCAGTTTTCTACCAGTAGAAAGTAAAAGAAAGAAGCTTTTAGGGAAAAATCCTGAAGAGGGTGGTTTCCCTTCCCCCAGTGTACTCCATATAACTGCTCTACTTAGAGAAATTTCAGGAAAAGGAGAATTTCTCCACTTCATGAGTACTTTCCAAAAATACTTTCTAATCAGCTTAATAGCTTTCTAATAGCTTAAATAGCAAAAACTCTTTACAGGGGATGCTGTTGGTAGTGTTAATACTACTGATAAAGCCCCTCTTGTATTTTAGCTTGGGAAACACTTTGCATATGCACCAAAACCTACTAATGTATCATTAAAAAATGATCAGTGTTTTAAAAATGCATGGAGTATCTATACTGAAACTAAACTGAGATATGGGAAGACATGGTTTTAAGAACTGTTTGAGAAATCTGTTCAGTATTAAAAGCTATGTTCAAAAATTAGCTTTCTGGTAAACCTCCCATCTGAAACATTCCGTTTGTTAATTTTTGCATCAAAATAAAATGGATTGAGCTTTCTTTTAGAAATCTGATACAACATTATTTCTGAGAGCATTTTTTTGTTTTGCGTGAGGGTTGTTTTGTTTGTTTTTTATGTTGTTGCATTTTGACTTGGGCAATTTCTGTAATATTGTTAGGGTAAAAAAATCATGATGAGTTTGATGTTAAGAAAAGAAAGAAAACAGATTGTGTGCTTTTTCATAAATACATATTTGCTGTAAATGCCTTTGCCACTCACTACACAGGTGGCAGACTTCTGCGAGTAATCTGGCAATAAAGACAATTATTTGTCGTCACCTTTAGGTGGCGGTATTGACTTTGCAGTTGGTAACAGGTTCTTGAGCCCTTGCTATAATGAATTAGCAATACACTGCAGGTAAATTAGGAATATTGTGATGGTTTCGCAGATCCTGTTTTGTCTTCTGTTCAGCTGCCAGTATCGCCATGCAAGTAGTTCTTAAATGTCTTCAGACTGTTAATATAGCAAAGCCTACTCAACTAAATAGAATTTGACTCTTGCAAGGTAGCTATGTGGATTCTTACTGAAGCATTTGAAGAGGTGTAGTTCATCAAATATTAGTAAAGAGGAACAAGAAAACTGATAAAATTTTGGGACATTGTGTTATTTCTGAGTTTTGGGGTTTTTTTTTAATAGAATGAGTTGGAAGAACATATGATGAAAATGCATATGTCTTGGAACAGGTTGCCCTTAGTGACAATGGGTGCCCATCCATGGAAGCATTCAAAGTCAGGTTGGATGGGGGTCTGAGCAGTCTGATCTTGTTGAAGATATCCCTACTCATTACAAGGGGATTTTACTAGCTGGCTTTTAAAGGTCCCTTCCAACCGAAAGCATTCTGTGGTTCTGTGGCTTGTCCTAGGTATGCTGAGTAAGAAGTGAATGAGTTGAAGCTAAATGCTAAAGGAAATCCTGACTGAAACCTTGGAGAAAAGCAGCTATTGTTCCTTGATTTGCTTTTTGCCCATTCCTCAACAGGACCAGAATCTGCAGTGATAATGCAGTTTAAAACTTGGTCATAAAGGCCAAGAATGTGTTTTCTGGAATGCATATATAGAAATACAACATAGGAAACTTTCCTTCTTAAAGCAAATAATTTTATGTGCACACTTGACTAATACTATGGATTTTTTCATCTATTACACTATTTTTGTCTTTTTTTTGGCAGGGATAGAACTAGTTTTCTTATAGCTGCTGGTGTAGTGCTGTGCTTTGGATTCGGGATGAGAATATGGGTTTGACGGATGGACCACTCAGTGGATAAGGAACTGGCTGAATGGCCGCACTCAGAGAGTGGTGGTCAATGGCTCAATGTCCAAATGGAGACTGGTCACGAGTGGCGTCCCTCAGGGGTCCGTGTTGGGCCCGGCCCTACTCAACATCTTTGTCGGTGACATGGACAGTGGGATGGAGTGCACCCTCAACAAGTTCATCGACGACACCAAACTGTGTGGTGCTGTCGACACGCTGGAGGGGAAGGATGCCATCCAGAGGGACCTTGACAGGCTGGAGAGGTGGGCCCGTGCCAACCTCATGAGGTTCAAGCAGGCCAAGTGCAAGGTCCTGCATCTGGGTCTGGGCAATTCCAGGCACAACTGCAGACTGGGTGGAGAGAGGCTCCAGAGCAGCCCTGAGGAGAAAGACTTGGG
>VXBZ01004778.1:168965-191929 GCA_013399135.1 Heliornis fulica | reverse complement strand
AGTATCTTGACTCAAAATGCAATACTTTCAGAGTCTTATTTAAAAAAACTTACAGAACCTTGAGATCTGTGTCTTCCACCTGAGCATATTTTCTTCCTCAGTTAAAAAAAAAGAAATTTTTTTGTTGAAAGACAAGAACTGTTTTTTCCTCCAGGCCTAATTAGGATCTCCTTCGCTGTCACTCAACTAAAATCTGTCTCTATCCAATGTCTTCCTGAACACAGAGCCAAAAGATTAAAAAAGAGGATCTTTGCAGAACAAATGACTGCTTTGTTGGAGTAGATTTAGAAAAAACTGTAAAAGAAATGATAGTCTGTTCTGTATTGTGAAAGTGATTAAAGAGAACATTAAAGTTTCCCTACTTTGCAAAATGTAGTGCTAAATGTTCAGCCAAATTCTCTGTTAGTGTCTTCTGACTCCTCTCTTTGTATTCAGATAAGATTTTTTGGGGGCATCTCAAGAAAAGGATTTGCCAATTACTCAGGTTTGATTTCTACAATTACATTTAAGCAGAAGTTGAGATTTGCAGAGGAGCCTAGGAGATCCAGACACTTCTTTTCCAGAAAAATGGTTAACTTGAAATTTCCAGACAAAATGTTTTCAATCCATTAAAAAAAAAAAAAAGCTTTTTACATACACCAAGTATTAAGCAACAGTCTGGTGTTGGTAATATTTATTTCCTCATTTGCTTCATATGTTTTCTACGAGGAAAAGAAATCTGAAGCTTGCACCACAAGCTGAAGAGACAGCTCAAGTCAGTTCAGACAATGAACAACAGGGAGGAGGAATGTATCCACGAAATCAGCCAGGAAGGGCATTTCTGCCCACCAGAGGAGAATTCCTCTTCACCAGCTGTGATATCATTTAACAATGACAACGCTCCAGTTTGTATGTGCAGCACGTGTTTTCATGCCTTTATTTGCAACTGTTTTCTGAAACAGTGATTTAGGATCACATCCTGCTCATTTGATCTGCTTGTAGTTGCTGTGTCTCTGACAGGATGAGTGCCATGAGTAAGGTGAATAGACTTGTGGCCTCCAAGGGAGAATTCCCAGGGCTTCAGACCTTGGACCCATCCTTAGGGTGGAAGAGTTAGGGATAAACTTTCTCCGTAGGTGGCCTGGGTCAGCCATGTCTGTGAAGCACACCATACTGGCCACAGTTGGTGACAAGGTATTAGACGAGGCAGCAGTTTCTGTGTTCATAAACAACCCTTAGTTTTTTGCTCTGAAGGCATCACAAATACCTTGTTAACAACATTTTACAGGAACCACTTTGGAAAGGGAAGGCATTGGAGACATTCCCATGAACTTTGTTACCCCTTCTTCCCCCCGCAACCCCCATGAAACCTTAGTCTTACAGCAGCTAGCATGTGTCTGATGAAAAACCACTAATGTATATGCTCATCTTGCACTAAGTGAGACGTAGCTGGATATTTACATGGCTTAAGGAATGCTTGGTCTTTCTCAGGGCCAAGAAAAATAAAGTTACCAGCCACCTCCCATAATGAAAAATGAGGTGCTGCTCCTAGCCATCTGCAGCAAGCCTCGCAGCATTGCTTGATTGTTTGTTTGTTTTATCATTTTTTTTAATAACATTCTAAGTCTTGGTTTGGATTATTGTTGTTTCCAAAGCCTTTACCCCTAAAGAGGAAAATAACCTTTTTAAAAAAACGTACATAGGGACATCTGTGTATAATTTTTAAACAACATGGTACAGGAGAAAGCAGGTTAGTTTGGGACAGGCTGGAACAACATGCTGACAGCAGGAGATGCAGAGAGGGCTATTGTCTTTGTTAAAAATAAATAAATGAAAGCTGGAAGAAATTATTTCATTAAATTGGAAACAGCATTTTCCAATGAGTTTGCAGTACTAATTAAATCACATAGCTCTAAAATATAATTTTTGCCATGACAGCATTTCATTTTAGCACTCAGACTGGAGGTACCAGCAAATGTCTGATTCTTACCTTGAGCACAAGGAGGTGAGACTGTGTTTGAACAAAAGATTACCATTTATGAAAGCCTTGAACAAGTTGAGGGGGAAGGGAATTTGCTTTGACAGTGAAAGAGAAAAGACCACCTCAGACCACTGCTCTGCTGTGGGCTCAGCCTGCAGACGGGAAAGCCTACCTTACAAATGTGCAGTGATCTTCAAGCAACAGGGTGAGCCTCTGCTGCTGGCTGTGTTTATAGGAAGGCATAAATTTCTGTACGAGACAAGACCACTGCTCTTTCAGTGTAGTAACTCCTTTCGGGTATTGGCAGGACCAAATCATTCATGAATAAATGCACTCAAGAAATAAATGATTTAAGAAAATTTAGTTTCAAAAATGTCAAGGCATTTTGCTGCAAGTTTACTCTGCATCTGCCCATACACACATGGTAATTGATAGGAGTTTTGGCCTGGATGTGCATTGTTTTCATGCATTGGACATCACATCTTTACTGTACAATGGGAAGGAAATCTGTTGTTTTGTACGAAATATTTAGCTGCAAAGGAGTGCACAACATAAGAGAGATATGTCATTCTCTGTGATGACTCCATGGTCACATGATGACTGCATGTGAAAGAAAGAAAAAATCCCTTACTAGGGATGCTTTTGTCCAACCACCAGTTACCGGTGTTGGTGCAGGAATGACAGAGAGCTACTAGGAACAGTTGCTATGACTGTCTATTCTATCTTAGTGAAGATGTACTCAGTAATCTCTCTAGGCAGTATTTTTTGCCATCAGGTGTGTGCTCCTCTCTGCAAGCATCACTCCAAGAAAAGGAATAAATTGTTCATTGTTAGTCTTCTGAACACAATGGGCAGAAAGGTCCTTCCCACAGACTCCTTTGACATTCTGATGTATCTTTGAGGTTTCTTCATTAAGATAACATAAGCTAATTTTTTTTTCCCAAGAGCTGCATGAGACAGCTTGTCATACATAAGACCTTAGCTCCATAGCATAGTGGTACTAATGCTTGGGATAATTTTCAATTCTTAATAACATTTCCTACTTGCTCATGATCATCTCAGAGGATGTTTTTAGTTGATTTGGGAAATATTTGTTCTTGCCTCCATCAGATATATATTTTTACTGAGTTTCGTTATCTACATGTTAACATCATATATTTCCCACTGTCCCAGTCACGCAGCATCAGTCACGTTGCATATGCTGAGCCTATTCCTTACCCCACAATAAAGCTACTATAATTTTTCACCTAGTTTGGTGTTGCAGATTTCTGTATCTGGTTATTATTTAGGTATAATTCCATGTGTCACATTGGTCTCATCTTGTTTTCTTATTTAACACACAGATCCATTCTTTTTTTTTTTTTTAATTTTAAGGCTGGAAATGACCTCTAAGATCATCTGATCCAACCATTAGCCCACCACCACCAAGTCTACCCTTAGACCATGTCCTCAAGCGCTGCATCTACCCGTCTGTTAAACACCTCAAGAGATGGGGACTCAACCATCTCCCTGGGTAGACTGTTCCAGTGCTTGATGACTCTTTCAGTAAAGAGTCCATATACTTTGATTTAAATGCATTCTTGCAAAAAACAAGCAAATGCAGAATTCTCAATAAATGTCTTCCTCCTCGATAAAATCTACTGAAGAACATTATCCTTTGGCACAAAAATCACAGTTACTCACAAGGATTTTAACTGCAACATTTCCCTTTAAAAACCTTCCCTAATTTGTCACAAAATATTGATTTTCCCAAGTTCAAAGAGGGTAAAATATATATAATTATGTTCTCCTTTTTGAAAAATTAAGTTTTCTATCAATGATGGCCTAGGTATACTATACTATATACTATTTTTGGTACAGTATGAACAGACCAACTACATATTTGGAAAAGACATTCTGTCACATAAAATAGATTGCACTATTAAAAAAAAAAAAGCTATAGAAGGTGATGGCAACATGTTATCAGACTTAGAATGGATAAATTCTATCCCTTCTGCTTTGCCTTGGGCTCTTACATATGGGTGTAGGTGAAGAAAGTCAGTAGGAAGAATGTGAAGTTTACAAATAGCATTAAAACTCTCATGTTATTTCCTCTTTCACAGGTACATTCAATATTTATTTACTTTTTGTCCTTCCTAAATCTGTCACAGAACTGGAAATTGTGAAAACAGAGGAAAACAGGAGATACCATTTCTGAATGTTCAAATATTTCTGAATATTTAAGAAAACACAAAATTTAAGGCAATACTGAGTCCTACTGTGGGAAATAAAGATAAATCTCTGATGGGTTTGTTCAGAGACATAAGGACAGACTGCTTGCTTTAGAAGTTGTTAACAGAGTTAGGAAGTGGTAAATTCCAATTTTTCACTATTCTTAGGATGATGGGATCTTCGCAGGAGACCTGTATACACGTATATGAATTCTTAGTCATCTGTTTGATGTCCTGGCACTGGAGGATTTACTACACAACTCAAGGGCATTACTACACAACTGTTTGGGGCAGTTAGTGAAATGCTGAGCCCTCATTAGTTCAGCTTCAATGCTAATGCATTGTCCACAATGTGCAATGTCTTAATAGAGCTGACAACTCAGGGAGCTACCAGCCACAGTTAGAGCAGTTCATCAAGTTATTTTAATCTCATCGTCTCCTCTCAGAATTCTGTGTTATTGAATGTATTAAATATATAGGGTCAGCAATGTAGGTTGGCCAGGTACAAGCAGCTGATTATCTGTCTGTTGGATTATGGGAAGATGTTCCAGATATTTACTCAAATAATTAATATCGGGATTTAGCCCTTTGACTCATCCCTGCTAGTTGGCAGAACTCCTCTTTTTATTAGAGGGTAATGACCTGTGATGTATACTCTTCTGCACAACTACAAAAGATATGGGCATTTATTGCCTTCTACTACTCAGGAAAGGGAAATTGGGGTGATGGTGGGCAGTTAATTAAAAACATGAACTCACTGCTGTGAGATAAATTATAACAGCAATTAGGATGTCAAGGATTATCATGGAACAGTTGGCCATGGCAGAGCACCAGAAAGTATGATCTTCCTACATGCTGTTGTTTGAATTCTGTGGTCACTCCATCTTCAAGGAAGTCTAGGAAAAGGGGTATGGACAGGTGGCAAGCTTGGTCAGTGGTGTGAAATTACTTCTGATTGTGTTGTAAAAGCATGGAATACACTTTACACAAAAGAGACAAGAAGCAGTATGTTTTATAGAGCTAAAATAATAGTTTTACAGCTCAGTAGATTTGATGGAATTTAATGAAGATCAACAATGGTTTACTGAAGGTTCACCTTATTAATTATTCTGTGGAAAAAACATACAAAAGAAAATTGGTTAGAATAGAGTTCAAATGGTTCACACAGAGACTGGAGACATGAGAGGATAAGGAAGACCAGCCCATGAGGTTCAAAGAGGACTCCTTTTGTGTTTAAAACTCCTGAGGGTGCAGCTAGCTCCAATCTTAGTCTCAGACTTTGACAACACTTTATGTCTAAAGGAATGATCTATACAAAGTTTATAATAATTAATATTTAATAGCTACCTGGATTAGTAATGTTTCATTAGTACTAATTCAGCATGCCATCAGTCACTTAGCAAAGATCTGCTGTTGTAGGTCTCTGCCTCAAAGGAGTAACCCGGAGAGGTGTCCCGGCTCAGGGGATATAACTGCCATGCTGCCTGGCAGAGAGACCTCACAGACACATCACTTTGACTGTCATATTTATGAAATAAAGTGGTTGGCTGATGGTTAAATTGTGTGCGATGGGAAAAGACTCCTTGGACCACAACTTTTTTTGTTCCTTAACAAAGGAATCTCGGAAAAGCCACCCTCTACTGATGTGTTAATCATATGAGAGGTGTTCCAAGCTCATGAGCACCAGGCTCACTGTGTCACTGCTCCTTTGTGGGTTTCAATCAGAGGACAGATTGAAACTTGGCCCAGCTACAGCGCAGGCCTTTACCTCTTTGCAGCCAATACCAAACTACCTCCACTTTGCTTTCAGGCTTCAGTGTCTGTCACAGTTTCCCGAAAAGCTGAAGAGAGTGCACTCTTCAGCTTGCAAAATAATGTAACAGGTTTATAAAGCCATAAATAGTATTGACAAGTTCCCTCCTGCTGTGCTGCATCTTGTACTTTTGCCATGGGTATTTTCTGTGAGTGACAGAAGAGGGAGGACAAGATCCTGAGTGGATATCTGGTTATCTTTTCTCTCCTTACGTGCTTCCTCTCAGCTTATTATGGATCCAGTGATGTACAGGGGAAATTGCTCCTGGCTCTGGGTAGGTGTTTGTGTCTCTGAGACCTCCGTCCTGCTCCTGTCCCAGCAGCTTCACCCTGTCTGATACCTTTTGTCATAGCCACAGCACCTGCTGGTTTGCAAATAAAATAAGACATCTCTTCTGCAGTGTTCTTATGACTTCTTAACTGAGCAATTTCCCAGGCCTGCCTCCTCCCCAAATGTGAGTCTTTCATAATAACATCTGCTTGTATGAAATGAGATAAAACCCCATTTGTGTGAAACAAGGACAATGAACGGATGTCACATTCTCTCTGATACTGAAGGCTTTAATTGCATCCCCCCTCATAAAAGAGAGGGGAGGTGCTTGCGATAACAGGCTGTTTATCTTACATTTGTCAGCAATTAGCCTGAGAAGGTGCTTGTCCTGACAACCTTCTGATCAGGAGCCAGGGTGCAAGGCAAAGTCTTTTGTCGCGGTGCATTTTCTTACTGCTGTTAATCCACTCCCTTTGAATGATTATTACCCATATGGATTGTTACCAAAGTGGGATTATCTACAGTACTGATAGCGAAAGACAGAGAGGATCTGGTTTATTTCTTCCTTCCTTGATTTACAGACCAGTAAAGCTAGAAGGGAGGAAGGAGTACATCGATGCATTTCTTCTTTCTTCGGGAGTGTTTAGCTTCAAGTACAACAACTCTTTGATTACTATCTCTGAGCAGGGTGTATCCACCATCCGGGGTTATTCTTATTTAAGGCACATGCAACCACAGCAGAAAGGGACACTGCAAAAAGGATGACATCAGTTTTACCTAAATTACTTAAGTGTCCTGTTAGCTTTGCTGAACAGGGAGTTGACAGATTTTTAGAGGGCTTTAAAAAACAAGGAAAACTGGAGGGAGGCAGGTGATGTTTTGGAGGTGAAGCATTTCAAGTTCTCTCACATTACTAAATCATAAGGGCATGTTTTTTGGTCTTTTCTTTCCTC
The DNA here is from genome assembly GCA_013399135.1 of Heliornis fulica. Lineage (NCBI taxonomy): Eukaryota > Metazoa > Chordata > Aves > Gruiformes > Heliornithidae > Heliornis > Heliornis fulica. The sequence continues at coordinate 184,723 of VXBZ01004778.1, read as the reverse complement.
TAAGTTTTAGACTGAAAACACCTTACTGATGTGTACTGTCTGGGTGTTTTCCACTTGTTCTAACAATTGCTTGTCTGACATGGTTGAAAATATTTACAAGTCTTAGGACACCATGTCTTAAGTCCACTGATGATGTACTCCAGGTGATGTCAGTGTAAATTTGGTCTGACCAGGGCGGGGAAAGAAAAATCAATGTGAAATTGTGTTGTACTAAACATTTAAATCAAGCAAGGTAAAGCTGCCAAAAGTTTGAAGTGCCTTCATTCTTTCCAAAAGCAACTCTCAAAAGAAGCTTAGAGATTCCTAAGATTCATGTTATATTCAAGAAACTGAAGAATATTCTCAATTAATGTTAATGAAAACGTTTGTGATGAGCCATTGCACTAAAAAATGTAGAACATTTATACATGTTTCAATGTCATAAATATGAATAGTGAATTGGTTTGATATAATTTACTTAAGGTGAAAAAGTGTATGACTTTTTTTTCTGCAGTTTCTTACTTTATGTTTATGTGTTTTGTTGTGGGTTTTTTGTTTTTTGTTTTTCTAAACCATTAATTATAAAAGTGTAGTGCTGGGTTAAAGGGATCAGCTTTAGAAATGAGTTTTATAAAATACTGGAAATTGCCCATTTAACAATGCATGTACAGATCATAATCATTTGGGCGTAGCATTTGGTTTATAAAATTATTCCATCCATGTTTTATGTTCACATGCACCAGACTCTCAAATTGCACTTGTCACTCTGAGAAGTTCCAGCAATGCCTTCAGTCACAGCTGGGTCACAGGTGAGTGAGCAACTGAGACATATACAAAAGGTGTTTAAAGGATATATATAGCTTAGCCCACTTTTGAAAGCTCTGTAGACAGATCAGCTGATAAAAACTTCCTACTTAAAGTATGGCTTATGTTGGGAAAAGAGTTTTCTGTGCTAGAATTTGTGCCTGCTATAGGAAGAAATGTAACAGGTGAGACAACCTATTTTTCTGCTTGGGTAGCTGCACTTATGCCAAAAATTTAGCAGCGTAATACTGCTGCAACACTCAGAAATTGCTGCTCACTTGAACAGATCAGTAACTAAATTAAACAGCATTGGAAATAATTTCTAAATAAATAATAATTGGTTTTGATGTGATTACAGACTCCTGAAATTCTTGTTTTCAGCATTATTCTGTTTGCAGTTACTGTTGCAGGACCTTTGCTTTGTCAGAGCTGAGGTCTAGCAGCTCTAGACCATTTTTGTATTCCCAGTAAAACTACCAGGAACAATCTATGGGTAAAAAGATTTACTAAGAAGAAAAAAACATTGATTGAATATTTATTATTCCATGTGAAATTGGTAACTGGGCACATGGATTTGAGGTCTAGTTAGGGAACAAAAAGTTGCTTATGTAAGGGGATAAGTAGACATAATAGGATGGAATTAAGAAATGGAGTTTTTGGGATATGTATCAAGAAAAAAGCTTCCTAATGGGTAGGATAGGCTCAAAATAATCATTCACAGGAGTTGTTGCCCAAGATAATTTAACTTGATTGGACAAAAAGCAAGAAATGACTGAGTGAATCCAACTGAGATTTTCTGTATCCTTAAGTACATCTTTGAAGAGTACTAAAATGTAAATGAGAGGTGAACATTTTTCAGTGAAGACACTGAAACCTGACTCCTGCTCCTAGGGAGACAAGTTGTAGCTTAAAAAATGGATTTGCATGTAGGCCTGAGGACTCTGGCATCTATTGTAGGTGTGAAATAATGAGTTTCACATCCTGACTCCTACGCCAGGGTCTGCAGATTTTAACATCACTCTTCTGGCTAGATTTTTCATGTGGTAGGAGGCTCAACCAGCAGTTTCCTCCAGAAACATGATGATTGAGACTTCTTTTTGCATCTTTTACTGGCTCAGCAGCACTAAGTAACTTGTTAGTACAGCAGCCCAATTTCAGAGTGGGAGGTGCTCTCAACCCTGGACAGCTAAATTGTTGGAGCAAGCTCCATCAGGGAGAAGGAGCAGGACCATCAGAGTTCTTCTGCTGAACATTGAATCTAGGCCCTTCAGCGACAGATGACTGCTCCATGGTTTAGACTTGTGCCATCCAAAAAGTGACAGAGGCATCATACATGTTTATTAGAAGCAAAAAGTATCTGCTCCTGGCTGCATCCAGTTCCTGTGTTTTTTACACATTACAGAGAAGACCATGAGAACTGTGGCCTGATAGGCTGCAGAGAAGATGAGTGGAGGTAACGTGTGAAATCCTAGCTGAGTGTCTGGTGACTGCATGGAAATAGGACTTAGTGCAGACAATGCCTCAGGCTAAGGCTGTAAGCGCACAGTGAAGTTAGTTGCTGCCAGGGCTAAATGACAGCCAAGAGTTAGAGAGGTTTTTTTTTTGGCTGATTAGTCTTAGAGGTTGAGGAGTCTCTCTGAATGTTAGCCAGTGAATCCAATGGGGTTCATCCATGCTACAGCTTTTTTCCTTTGTGGATTTGCAGCAATTTCTGAAAACAAACCAAAGAAACCCCTGTCAGAAACAAATCCCCTCCTCATCTCTTTTCTAGTATCCTTGATTAGGCATTTTAGTGTGTCAAGCTGCACTTTCCCACAAAGCTTCCTAAGATTTTTTTTCCCCCACTCGTGTTTGAAACAAATGGGAGTTGTGTAGACACAACCACACACAATGTGTTGGAAAGCTGCGTGCCTAAGCCTTTTGAGCTGAATTACAATGGTTTTATTAGAACAAAGAAGTAGAGACACAGCTAAAGCCTAAGCACTGGAGACTTCTGTAGCTGCACCATGCCCAGTTTTCCTCTCAGTCTGTGCACAGTCATTTTCAGGGCTCAGGATAAACCACCCATGGAAATACAAGGAGTGAGCAGTATGTGAAAGTCAATGTCTGTTCTACTGGGTATTTTATGTCTCAGTTACTGAAAAGGTGAGGATACATACGGGAGCTCTAGAAAACAATAGAAAACCCCAACCCAAACCCTAGCATTCCCACTGAGGCAGCTAGGATGAGTCTTCTGAAAGTAAAATTTCATCACTATTTCTCCCTCTACATGCATTCTTCCAGAAAAAAGTAATTCTTTCTTATCAGCTCACTGAAAAAGATTCAAAGGAACTTGTTGAAAGTGTTCTATTTCAAATTTTTAGGAGAAGTTTTAACATTTTTTATAGTGCATGTTCAGCACAAATTTCAGTGTTGCTAATTAGAAAGGGACACATTTATTTCCATCTGTTGTGTTTGATGTGTATAGTACTTCCAGTTTTTACTGTTTTGGTTCTTTATCTGTATTGAAAAAAAAAAGTTACTAAAAATTATTCTGTTTCTTCCATCTGAATTACTCAAAACCAAAATGTATTAATATTTGTTGGCATAATTTCTCATGTTTTAGGGCCACCCACTTTAAGTGTTTGTTGCATAAAGACATATGGGAAATGTTGTCTAGCCAGAAAGAAAGGAAGGAATAAAGACCAGAACCTTCCTTTCTCCATCCTAAAATAGTTTCAAAAGCACTTATGGTGATGAGTGGTACAGGCAAAGAACATGGCAATGTGTATTCACTTTCATGTTTATATTAAGAAGAAAAGATATGGGTGGAAACCAGCAGGTTCCAAGAAAACAGCTATACAGGCAGAAGAGGTTACTTACCCATGGTCTTCTACATGTACCATCCCCATCGCTCCATCGGAGGCAAGCAATGAAATGATTCATCACATCTGGAACTGCCAGTGGTATGATTGCTCATAAGTGGAGTAAATCTTGGCCACTGGGCTATTTCTAATGATTAAGCAACATCCCCTGACATAGCCCAATACAAATTAGGAGCTATCAGAAAAACAATCATATTGTCAGTCTAGATGTCATCAAATTTAGCAAGGGGATGGCTGTGCTGAGTTTGTGGGGTATCTTGGAGTAGATATCTGCTCCTAGGATGGCATCCAGAGTGTCTGCCTGCAGCCTATTCATAGAATCACAACATCAGAGTACATTAGGATTTGGAAGGGACCTCAAAAGATCATCTAGTCCAACCCCCCTACCTGAGCAGGATCACCTAGAATAAATCACACAGGAACGTGTCCAGATTGGTCTTGAATGTCTCCAGAGAAGGAGACTCCACAACCTCTCTGGGCAGCCTGTTCCAGCAATCCGTCACCCTCACAGTGAAAAAGTTCTTCCTTACATTCACATGGAACTTTCTGTTTTCCAGCTTGGACCCATTGGCTCTTGTCCTATCACTTGCCATCACTGAGAAGAGCCTGACTCCATCCTTCACATATTTACAGACATTAAAGTGGTCACCCTTCAGTCTCTTCTTCTCTAGGCTAAAGAGAGATTTTTCTCAAAGACCAATTTTAAATTCAGAAAAACTTTCCTTAGACCTTCAGACCTTTAAGTTTCCTGAAGTGGTACCAACTGTGCTGCATGACAGAATTACAATGAGTTTTCTCACAACCATACACTGGAAGCAAAGTCATCTCAAAATCTGAATAGACCTCTTCAAATCAGCAGTTCTTCACTCCCTCTCTTCCATTTTTTTTTGTTGGTTTTTTGTTTGTTTGGTTGGGGTTTTTTTTGGTTTTTTTTTTTTTTAGGATAGACTTTGTCAAAGGCATTTGATCAGGAGATATTGTGTGGCCATGACTTTTGGCATTTTTTTTTCTATTTTTAAGGGAATTGAGAAAATAACCTTCTAATCACAAATTATTCTAGCTTAGTGAGGCTCATTTCTAGCAGTAATAGTGGGATAAGGTGAATTCTGGGCCTTGGAAGAATGAAGGTTAAGTCAAATCCATCACAGGGTAGATGTGATGCCTGTTTATGGATTTCATTAGAGAGGTGGTGCATGAGCTGGGCTTTTTGAAATGCTTTGTTCTGAAACAAACCAGGACAGAGCAGAGACTGATATATTTTAAAGGTCAGAAAGAACTTTTATGACTATGTTAAGGTGGGTGAACAATTGGCAATGAAAAAATAAATAATTTATTCAATAACATTAAGTATTTTAAAATGCTAATAGAGAAACAAAAGATAAGATTTATGAAAGACATAGTGAAAAAACCCTACTAAAGCAATGTTCCTCTCTCCCTTAAGACAATCATATTTTAATTGAAGGTGTATGGTTTGCCATTTCTTTTTATGTATGAGACTACATTCAAACTGCTTGTGCTATTTGATGCAATAAGCTGCTACAGGCACATTTTCTGATGTGTAAATGACTGCCCTCACTGTATTGCATCTACCATTGTTGAGAAAGCATGAATGTATCCCAAACCAGGAGACAAAGCAGCAGCTGACTGCACAAATGTCACAACTCATTAAAAAAAACAAAGGCAAAAAGTATCTGTCTTAAATACAGGCACTGAGTTTCTAAATGTGTCTTTTTTGCCTTTCTAACTTCAGTAAAGATCACACAACAGCTGATACATTATCTAAATTGGGAGGAAAGATCTTTGTCCTTTTTGGCTGGAAATACTGTGTGGGAGATTTCGTCAGCATCTGTAATGACTGAAGGAGTCCCATCGACAGTGTTCTCAGATTGGGCTGGAACAGGAAACAAGATAAGGTTTTGGGATTCAAAACTAATTCTCTCACTTTGGAGGGGGAAGAACAGACTGCGGGACTACATTGCCAGCCCAAGAAAAATAGTGTTCTTATACCTCTTCCAGAAGATTCTCACAAAGTTTCCAAGTGCTTTAGTCACTCTGTAAGAGCTTGTAAAGTTTTGGAAGAAATAGAGGAAAAACCTGAGAACTGCCAACTTTTGTCCATACTGGTAGGTGGGTACAACCACAAATAAATGATCTATTTACAAAGTACACATCACTCCATCCTGCTTGTAGCTGCACTTTGTGTTTGGAGATAGATTGGGATGGTTTTGAGATCAGGACATGTTGTCCTCGGAAGGACATGAGGACATGTTGTATTTGTAGACCTTCTCTGAAGCATGACAACTGTCTAGGTTCCTTGTCAGAGGGAAGAAAACTTATGCTATTATCTTCACAGGTGAAATATGTTTAAGTTTAGGAAGTGTGCTGTTGGTGCAGCAACTTTTCTCATGGGTGCAGAATGAGTCTTCATCCACCCAGGTGCCATGAGCTTGTAGCAAAACCAATGCTCCTGCCTGGTCGCATCCCTCCTGCCCAGCTTTTATTTTTGGCAAATAATTAGTTTTGTTTTGTTTTTTTTCAAATGCAAACCTTAATCTAATTCTGCCTGTTCACTTACTGGCTTAGACAAACAAAAACCTTGCAGATCTAGTCTTGGTATGTTTTTCCAAGGGCTAAATTGCACACAGGAATACATTCCAAACTCATGTCAGAAAAGCCACACTAGAGACCTTTACTTATCAAGGCTTCATATAAGTCATTCTGTTTGGGTCTGGTTCCAAGTACAGCTTTCAGTTTGGATGTAAGCAAATGCAAAGTGAAGCTCTTTTCTAATTCCTCAGTTAGTGTTTTTTCTTTTTTTTTTTCTTTTCTTTCCCTGACACTGTAGCAGAATGTAAATATTGTATGAGATTTCTGCAACTCTGCAGCTGTCCCCAGGTACTCTCATCATTTTTCTCAAGTGTTCACTAAATGTTTCTGACCTGTATCCAGCATTTGTTTAGGCTGCTGTGAGCGTCAGGGTTTTTACAAGTCAGTGACAGATTTCATTCAGTAACTGCCTAAAGAATTACTGGAGCCACTGCTGGATAAAAGTATCCTGTCTTTGAAAGATACATTTTAATTTACATCATATGAATTAAGCATCTATAAGGGAAATAGAAATTTCCCAGTGAGCTATATCTTGGGCTTAGAAGTACATCCTTGTTGCATTATATTTGTTATGCTTATAGAGAAATTAAGATACAGCATATCTGATTTCAATTACTAAATTAAAATGCAATTAACCAGTCCAAGTCANCCTTCCCTTCCCTTCCCTTCCCTTCCCTTCCCTTCCCTTCCCTTCCCTTCCCTTCCCTTCCCTTCCCTTTTCCATTAGGAAAGGTCATTAAACTTGGCAGAATACAGCAATGCACCCTTTAAAGTCCCTTTTGCCTTGCAAAATGTTGTAGCTTGTTAGGAAAACAATTCTGTATCTGCCTGAGGTGGTGTGTGATGATGCTATTATGGCTGTATCCTGGTGGAGGTGGACTATTTAATGCACCAGAACAAGTGCACCAAGGTTCACTTGCAGAGAACAAAAAGACAAATGACTCCAGAAACTGAAGCATAGTTCTGTCTAGGAAAGTAGTGGATTTTCCTTCACCTCAAATATTTAAACTCAGCGTGGATGACTATCACATGTCCTCTGAACCCAGATCAATGGGAAATTATGGCTTCAACTCCTGACTGCTCTTTCTGTGACTTATGTGGAAAGTACAACTACATGAAAACAGAAGGACAGTTAAAAAGAAAGGTAAGGGGTGAAAGAAATCCCTTGTCACCTCTTGTATGGTTTGTGCCACTGAACAGAGACCCTGATGAGCTTTCCAGACCTTCTGCTGGTCTCCTCTGCTATGTGGACCACTGCCCTGTCCTCTCCGACATCATGAGGAACTGGGATTCTCCTCTGATCCTTGCCTTGATCCTCTGATCCTCCAGTGGGTGCAGACACAAATACTAATGGTGCACTAATGAGTTGTTTCATTACTGGCTTAAGCAGATATTTCCATATTGTGTGTATCCTACATGGATATTTCTGTGCATATTACTTCGATAAATGGACAGATTAAAAACCCACCAACCCTAACACTAACATCTTGGTCCCTTCTTCTTTCTCTGTTCTCTTTGCTATTCCTTCAAAGGTGATTTTTTGAAACCTTGTGTGTTTCCAACCACATTAAGGTCTTAGCACTGCATGAGAACTTTAAATTGATCTAAAACACAGTATGGTCTTACATAGCTGAGATCATGTTGAGCAGCTCACGCATGTCTCTACTCTTAGTGAGCCCTGTCAAGTAAAACACAATCAGCAGTGAAAATATTACCGATCTGTCTCACATCCTGGGTATTACATGGCAATGTGAAAAATGAAAACTTTAAAGTAGCTGGGCTTTAATTTAAGTGTCAAGGTAAATAACAAGGAAGAGTATTTGCAGACATGAATGGGATTACTTAAATTCAGGCTACCAACAGTCATTTTAGTTATACTGACTCTGATACAAAACAACTGTTTTTATCAGCCCCAGCCTCCCCATGATATGGAATAGAGGATGAGGATGTTATTATGTCTCTTCTCATATTTTCTGTGGTCCTCTAGAAAGATATTTGTGCTGTATCTGGCATGAGAAACGCTTGTAGTGACTAGCCACAGGAATTTGGCCTATATGAAGGAACCTGGAAGGGTATTATTTCCTAGCATTTCTTATCACTTTGGTTACTATGTTGTCCCCAAATCCTAGGCAATTCAGTTCTTGGAAAGTATGAGTGGGGAGGCAGATGCAGTGTGAATTTCCATGCACTCCTGTGCACTCTTGCTCGGAAATCTGCCCAAGTACTGCAGACCTTGCAGAGAAGGAGCACCACCATCAGACTGGGTTGGTCAGTTTTATTTGAAAAGACAACAGTGCTTTACAGACACTGAGGGACATATTATCGAGCACTTTGCTGGGTTGTAGCTACATGAGTCCCATCAACATCAATGGGACTCAAGCAGCCAAATCCACATGCATTGCACTGAAAATGTACCCCTGAGGGCCCAGTTCACAGCGGCAGAAACAACACAAGCCATTTTACCTCCAGGACTTTTGCTTCTGTGATCCATGAAGAGAGCAAAACACACTTTGTGGCTCATTAAACCTTTTCACAGGCACAAGTGAACAAGCACAGCTGAGTAATGGTTGGTGCTTTCCAGCTCCTGCATGAGGAGCCAGGGAAACATGTTGTAGTGTAAATTCATTGTGCATTTTAATATTGTATTGAGACTTTTCTAAAAAAAAACCCCAAACCATATTAATTATCTTGAAACCCTAGTGCTTGTAATGTATTTGCACCTTTCTCTACAGAAACGTGTTTAATGAGCCTTTCAGCTTCATGTCTGACTGTTCCAGTGATCAGAAAATCCATCATTTTCTTGCCATCTTTCTTCAATTTTATCATTATTTGGTGGGTTGTGTAAAAGTCTCAATCCTTATTTCTATTGACACAGAAAAACCTCAATTAAAAATGAAGTTTCCTTATAAAACATGAGTCTGCTCTTCTTTTTTTTTTGATATTTATTGCCTTGAACATATTTATTATCCTGCAGTGAGTAGGAATCCTAAACTAGGATATGAGACTAACAGAGAGGTAGGTAATGTCTCCAAAATAAAAATGAAAAATAAAATTAAGACTTTGCTCCTGGCTTCCAGTTGCTGCTGGCATTTCCCCTGTTTGGTACACCTGGTGAAAAAGCTTCAGCATTCCAACAAGGAGTTGACATTTATTTTTGCATCATGTAAGACCTTTCATATGAAAGAGATTCTGTTTGTGTGCTCTTCTATGCCAGTTTTCATTGGAATAACTCGATATCAGGAAATGTAGTGTAATAGCTGTGTTTAGCTGGTATAACAAAGCAGAGGATCAGGTTTAGAAGTTCACTTGTAAGCTACACAGTGTAATCCTGAGTATCTTTGTCTATTCTGTGCTGAAACTAATGGAGAAAAAAATGTTATTTGGGCTCTTATCCCTAGATTTGGTGGTAGGTTGAATTATCTGAGTTTTCTAAACAGCTGGGTTTTATAAAACTGTTGTAAGCCATTCTTCTTCTTTGGGAACCTGCTGGTAAGAGGATATATTTTGGGACCTAGATTTGTATTTGGAACAAGTCCATCAGGAAAAAAAAAGGCATTTCCATCTGTATCTGTTTGGTCCCATTCCAGCTTTTAATGAATAGTGATCCATATTATAAAATGCGTTGGCAGTCACAGTGGAGTGTGTAAAGACTGGATTGTCTTGTGGTGTCTCTGCTTCCAGTGCTGAGTCAGTAAGGGGAGGTCCCTTCCCCTTCTCTGTTAGGTCTGTCCCGAACTGATGGATGAGTGTCAGTCAGCAGAGCTTTGCCCTGGGACCACTCAACAGCAGCAGCTTAGCTTTGAGTTGCCAGGTACCTTCTTTTCTGCAAGACCTGAATGGGGATGCAGCTTCATAAATAGCTGAATCTCCTTCAGGCTAGACACTTGAAGGTTGGGTGGGATATTCACTTTCTTTTCTTTACATTTTCACTGGGCGATGATTTTTTTTGTGTGTGTGAAAGGTATTCAGAGGGTATCTTTTCACTTTGCTTAAAGAATAGGTATCACACTTACAGAATAATCAGTTTCTCTCTGTGCTACCAGACTGGCATGCCAGCCTCTATATACATCTCAGCCTTCAGCACAAGGGCAGCCATGTCTTCATTTGGCAGTCAGTTTCAAGGGCTGTTCTTGCCACCTCAGGTTGCCTGAGACATAGGTAACAGGTAGGAAAAAACAAATTCATTACCGTTACCATAGCCACCTATAGCTGTTACAGAGCACTAACTTTGTGATGTCTGAGCAATACAGTATCTTGTCCCAGGATGCCTTGTGATCAACAAGAATGGCATGTTTTGTGAGTGATCTCCCCTGGATTGGGCAAAGCTGATGTCCAGAACGTCGGACTAGCTGCATGGCAGCATGTTTGAAGCCAGTGACAGAGGTAGAGGTCTCTGAAATCGCCCCTCTCTCAACTTTTCTGCTTTTACATCAGTGGCTGTTACACAATTAATACTTCATTTCCCATCTTTTTGTTGCTTTGTTTCAATTGCGTGTCTCAGCACAAAAACCCCCTTGTTGCACCAAAGAGATTAAAGTCACAAGAGTGGCTGGGATCGACACTCACTTTGAACTATGGGTTTTGGCATGATGATTTACTGCTGTTGCTGGAGTGGGAGCACCCATGTGTGACTCTGGCTACATTGCATGTGCCATTCTCATCAGCGTGTAACGTGTGGTCTGGGATGGGTGGCAGAGGTCCAAGCCTGCCTCCCATGTGCAGTGCACTCTAAAATTGCCAAACACAAAGTCAAGAGTCAGAGAAGTGAGAGCAGCGACTGTAACTTGCCTTTGAGCTGGTCCTCAGAATGGGTCTGCCTTGCTCTGAATAATGCCTGTGAAAATCCACGTAATTTATAGTAACTAAATGAAGCATTTGTCCAAAGTGAAAGATTCAGATGCATCTTGGCACTTCATGTTGCTGCAAGAAGGAGCTCAGAGCCTCCAGTTTGCTCTGCAGCAGAAGTCGTGGCTCTTTGCAATGGTCCTTTGGGAACATGTTTCTGCGGTTTTATGTATGCCTGAGTTTCATAATGAAACCAGAGCACAGGGTAACTGTAGGTGTGTTTGATTACAGCCTTGATGTATAGTTTGTCCTTTAAAGTGGAGATTTGTCTGCAGTCAAAATACCCCAGAATCTCAAGAAACCACAGTAAATAAAAACAGAGGAAAACCATCTGTATTTCATTAGAAGATGCTATTGTTGTTTTTTTGTTTTTTGGGTTTTTTTTTCCGCTGTGAAAAAAAATCCCACAAAACAAACCCCTGTTCTTTTATATTTATCTTGTTGCTAATTTCTTTGGAAAGTCCTGCTTTGGGATTCAAAACTAAACTCTTGAATTGATCTTGGACATTTTCTCAGTAACCATTCCACTCTATTTATGCAGAATGGGAGCTCCATTATAACTGACTAAAAGAATTGCCACACTATCTGGGAAAACTGGAAAACGCTGCATAAAAATAAGCTGTTCTTCACATTAGTTTTTGTATTAAGCACCTCCTTTCACATTAGGTCCTCTTACTTTGATGTATACCTGAAGGCAGGGATCTCCTTATCTATTCATCACAGAAGAATTCCTGGGGCAATAAGGTGAAGCATCTCTCCACAGAGAGTGAAGGGATTTCCTCCTCTGTTTCCTGCAGATTAGAGTGTGATTTTGGTCTATATGAGTTCAGTTATGTCATTGTCACATCTCAGTCACAGGATGCTGCTGACTATGATGAGTCTGTGAGGTATCCTCTAGTCATACTGGTACAATTCTGATGTGATTTAGGTTCCAAAACACATCCTCATTCAACTTGGCTTGCCATTTTTTTCCCAAAGTATCTTGATATACCTGCCTTGTGCAATATTTACTTTTGGCATGAGGTTGAAAATGTTTTGATTTTTTCCTAGCCAGATAATATTTCCTCATTGCAGGTGTTGAAAATGTGAGTCCTGTTAGTTAGAGGGTATGGGTCTATAAAAATATTCAGCTGAAACAATTTTTCAGTTACTACAAGGCTATTACACATTTTAGTGGATTCTGTGACTTTAACAATGTTTTGTCTTCCTTTCACTTTATTACTCTGCATTGTGGTTGAGAGCAGCCCTGTGGGAAAGGACTCTGGGATATTGATGGACAAAAGGCTGGACATGATCCAACAAAGCACACTTGAAGCCCAGAAGGCCAACCACATCCTGGGCTGCATCACCAGAAGTGTGGCCAGCAGATCAAGAGAGGTAATTCTTCCTCAGTACTCTGCTTTGCTGAGACCTCACCAGAATGCTGTGTCCAGCTCTGGAACCCTAAACAAAAAAAGGACATGCACCTGTTGGAGGAGGTCAAGAGGCCATGAGGATGATAACAGGGCTTGAGAACCTCTCCCATGAAGACAGGTTGAGAGAGATGGGCTTGTTCAGCCTGGAGAAGAGAAGGCTCCGGGAGAGACCTTATAGCCATTTCCAGTACCTGAGGGAACCTATGGAAAATCTGGAGAGGGACTGCTTTTAAAGTTATGTAGCAAAAGGATGAAGGGCAGTTGTTCTAAACTGGAGCAGAGTAGGTTTAGATGAAACATTGGGAAGAAGTTCTTTGCTCTGAGGGTGGTGATGAGACACTGGCACAGGTTGCCTGGTGAGCTGGTGGAGGCCCTAACCCTGGAGTTAATCAAGGTCTGGTTTGATGAAGCTCAGAGCAACATGATCTAGTTAAAGGTGGCCCTGCTTGCTGCATGGGGGTTGGACTAGATGGTATTTAAAGGTCCTTGCCAACCTAATGCATTCTATGCTTGTGCTTTCTTTCAAGTGACCAAGTGAGGAGTGTATCCCAGGCTGAACATAGTTTTGCATCATATTATGTCTTTTTTGCTAGTAGTGTGGTCTTTGTGAATAGTCAGAGCATGATGTTTCTTTTCAGGGTGGATCATCTTGTGAGACTCTTCTTTTAGGAAGTTTCCTATGTCAATGACCATATTTTGATCTTTTTCCCAGGTTTCAAATTCTGTTGATAACAAACTTTTAAATATGGCCCTTGAATGGGTTGAGAAATACTTTTTCATAGAATCATAGATTCATAGACTCATAGACTCTTAGAATGGTTTGGGCTGGAAGGGGCCTTAAAGGTTATCAAGTTCCAAGCTCCCTGACTATGGGCAGGGACACCTCTCACCAGACCAGGCTGCTCAAGGCCCTGTCCAACCTGACCTTGAACACCTCCGGGGCAGGGTGCAGCCACCTTTGCCATCCTCAACCTGTGCCAGGGCCTCACTACCTTCAGAGGGAAGAATTTATTCCTAAGATCAGTGTAAATCTCCCCTCTTCCAATTTAAAACTATTCCTCCTTGTCCTATCACTACACACCCTTCTACAAAGTCCCTCCCCAACTTTCCTGTAGGCCCCTTCAGGTACTGGAAGGCTGCTTTAAGATCTTCCTGGAACCTTCTCAGGCTGAACAGCCCCAAGTCTCTCAGCCAGTCTTCATAGCAGAGATGCTCCAGCCCTCAGATCATCTTTGTTACCCTCCTCTGGACCCAAGTGTTTCTGGCAAGAATCTATATCATATAATTCCTTTGTCAACAAAATCAGGTAAAGTGTGGAGCTTTTGTTCTGTTAAAATCCATTGTATGTATTCTTTAGTTTTGTCCCCTCTCTTATTCAGCTCTTAACAAATCTGCTTTATCTTTAGCTGTCTAATCAGCACCCAGTTCAGGAACATGTCCCCTTTCATAACTATCAGCCTAGGGACTGGGATTTGTTTTATGTGGTTTAAGCTATGCTCTCATTATTATTGTTCTATTAATTCATATCTTGGGGTAGAATGACTTGAGCTCCTGAAAACTTGTGTTTTTACGAGCCAACCTATTTACAACATTATGTGCTGTGTAATTATCATGTGCTGTGCAAATACAGCCAAGACCATGCAACAATCTGGCTTTGTTTCTTCATCCAAACAGGGGACGCCCATGTATGTATGTAGGTATGTATGCATGTATGCATGCATGAATAGATGAATGGATGGATGGATGGATGGATGGATGGATGGATGGATGGATGGAAGGGCAGATGAGGAAACATCTCTTAGTAGGCACTTAAAATTAAACAGGTATAAATGTCTGAATATTATCTCTGCTTCAATGGTTCCTGGCATGACATTTGTGAATAATAATGAAGGTGAATACATGGCAGAACTAGCTGCATTTTGCAATCAATCTTGTGACAGGAACCAAGAGTCACAGCGTGAAGGGCTCTAGAAATGTGATTGTGCAGACTGGGGCAAGAGCCGGTTGTGACATTGGCTAAGAGCACAACTTGACAGCATAAATTTGTAGGAATAAAAAGAAGGACTTCCTCTAGGGAACCTGCTTTGGTAGGGGTGTAGACCTGATGATCTCTTGAGGTCCTTTCCAACGCCTACAATTCTGTGATTCTGTGGTCTGTGAGAGAGGGTATGCAGACCACATGTTAAGGCCCTCACCTGGGAGAGATCAGACCATGTCTGTTTTACATTCATAGAATCATAGAATCATAGAATCATAGAATCATAGAATCATAGAATGGCTAGAGTTGGAAGGGTCTCCCAGAGGTCATCTAGTCCAACCCCCCTCCAAGAAGTGGGGACACCCTCAACTCACCAGTTGAGGTGAGTTCAATTCACCTCAATTCACCAGTGACAATGCACAAACTGACCCAGAGCCCAGGACTCCCCCACACCCTGCACCATCTCACAGTCATGCTACCTCCTCTTGTACTTTGCGCCATTTATTGTTTAAAAAAGTGTAAATGGTATTCTTAGTTTATGCTTAGTCATATTTTATAATATGAAAGGAAGATTTTCAGCTTCATAGAGAGCAACATTCACTGTGGACCAGCTTCTGCTGAAAAGAGTAGTAATGCTTATATTTATTTCCCTGCCAACCATTTGTGCATGATGTCCATCTAATTCTAGGAATGCCTGTGGAAAATCCACGTGGAGAAGGCTTGGACCTGTCTGTACCCTGTAAGATTAGTGCATGTGGCACATGGGAAACAGAAACCTGGAATTTGTATTGCTTTAGTAACATAGCTCAGAGGTTATGTCTTCTACCAAAACTCAGGTAGAGTGGCAGTGACCAATGCTTCTGTAAAGGCACTGAACACTGAACATTGAACTCCTGAGAGGGTTGTCCATTTCATAAATGCATTAAGAGCTTTGCTTATGGTTTGTTTTGTTTTGTTTTGTTTTGTTTTGTTTTGTTTTTTTCTCTCCTTTGATCCAGTCATGGAATCATAGAATCATTTCTGAGGTAGTACCCCCTCTTTACAATTTATTTTTTTTCAGAACTTGGATATAAATCCTTGGCATCTCTGAAGGGCACAATTCTGAGATGTGACTGTATTGCCCAGGATTTATCAGAGAAATGTACAAAGCCCACGCAAAGGACCAGTTCCAGTTCATACCTTGGTAGATACCCACATGCAGAAAGGGACCTGGGGGTGTTGGTTGACAGCCGCCTAAACATGAGCCAGCAGGTGGCCAAGAGGGCC
>VXBZ01004778.1:131780-168656 GCA_013399135.1 Heliornis fulica | reverse complement strand
GACTTGGTGGCGGTAGGTTAATGGTTGGACTGGATGATCTTAAGGGTCTTTTCCAACCTTAACAATTCTATGATTCTGTGTGTGTTGCCTACAGTCCACAAACAGTCCACACACACCATGTCGACCCATCATTGCAGATATCCCAGCAACTTTAATGATTTAACATTCATCTGCTGGTGGAAAAAAATAATTTCATTGAGCGTGATAAGGAAATACTTATCACTATCAGCAAATTGCAGCCCAGGACAATGGGAATACAGCTTTATACAAAGAGCAAGAGCGAGAGATGCAGGGGGAGGCAATTTTCATTTTAAAGCAGTTGAACACAGTATGTTTTGAATTCTTTCCCCAGAAGAGATAAACTCTTCAAATAGGGAAAGATCTAAAGAGTTTTCAGTTTAAGGTGATTTTCAGAAACCAGACACAGCTGAAGGCTATAACTATTAACATAGTAAAGTGATAACAAAAGAGTGGAATGGTACGAGAAAGTATCTATCAGCAAGGGACTGTGAAAGGAGACGGCAGGATTTGTGTTGCTATTGTTGTCCCTTGGTATTCTAGCTACCATATTCATATTGAGTTTAAAGATGCATGCAGCTCCTATTTATAATTTTATGCAGAGATTTCTGCTTTTTATTGATTTGAGCTGCTTTTGTAAATCAGCTTAAATATAAAGGTGGACAATTGCTTCTGTTAATTGGAAACTGCTTTGAATTGGCTGTAGGACTCTGCATTCCTTGCATGGTGTTGTATGATGATTTCATCTGTAGCTTGAGAAGGATCTGCTTGTGCTAAGTTCCCTAAAAAGACTTTTAAGTACAATAGTGAGGGTTTTGAATTTTAAATTTGAATTTAAAAGGAGGAAAAAAAAATCCACCTTTTAAAGCAGTGTAAGTTCTAAACAGCTAGGGAAGACAGTGCAAAAGTAAAAACTTCTGTAAACGAGGCTGCCATCACCCTCTCCATCTTCGTGTGAGCCCTTCTTTGAGACGGTTTCATGACTATCTGTGGAGCAGTAAGCACTGCAGCCTGCCTATCCTCAGGATGTCCCCTGCAGCCTTCTCACCTGCTCCCTCTTCACCCTGCTGTCTCTGTGCTGTGCCTCACTTGCTCGTTGCAGCACAGGGAAGCTTGTTTGAACTGACCGTGCTCAGAAGATGCCGAGGGAAGGAGCTTCCTGCACATGAATGGGAGCAAACCACAAACTAAGAACAAATGCATAGAGCAGTTGCCATCCATCGCAGATGTTGACAATGAAAAGTGACTTGTGAGTGCTATGTGAACACTTTCTCATGTGTCTAAGGTTTTGGTCCATCTTATTCAGATTTGTCACATATATTCAAACTTAATGTTCATTTTTCTTTCTTCTTCATTGTTCTCTAATTATGCTTGTAAAAGATACCAAACTAAACACCCTATGTGCAGAGAATTGCAAAGTATTACTGTCAGGTAGGAATGAGAATTTGGTATCTTCACAGTAGGGCATGGCAGCCCTTCTCACACCAGAGGTTATCATGCCATCCTTCCTGATGTACCACAAAGGAGAGTTTGTATATCAGGGCTCACACAGAAAGCTGCTTGAGGTCCCACACCTCAGGTGGGCTGTGGTTAATGGCCCACATGTGCGTTCTTGGGTTGTTTCAAGCATGAAGCAAAACCTGAAATCCCAGAAAAAAAAAAAGAGATGAAAACCCAGACACACCACACCTGAGATAGACTAAGAGCAGGTAAGTGGTTGGTCACTGTCCTCAGTACAAAGGGCATCTTACTGAGCTGCAATATGTGTGGTGGGGCCATGGACAGGAATCACTCAAGTGCTCTTTAAAAGATGTTGAGAAGCTGAACAGAAAGGATTTTAAATTATTTTCCCCAGGCATAATAGGTCCAGGACAGTTTAATATTGCAGCTCTTATGCAAAATTACATGAGATATTTGATAGCCATAAATGGTTAGTACCTCTGATTTATGTACAATGTAAAAGATGAAACTTGCAATAACATATGTCCCCTTCTACCACGAGCTTTTATTACAAGTAAACTCAGAGCAAAAACTATACTGCTACCACCTTGCTTTAAAGCACCATTTACTTGTCTCCCTCTCCTGAGAAAGGCTCATGTCCAATCCCACTTGAGTACTTTAAAACCACATAGCAACCTGAGCAAATGCCAAATGTGGAAACATAAAGGCTTAAAAACTAACTCTACCAAATAGGGTCATTCTTTTCCTTAGAAGTTTTTATCTATTCTGTCTTGAGATTCATAGCAGAGAATTAGACAGTCTGACATCCAAAAGGTTTTTGGGACTGATGTGAACAGCAAAGAATGAGTTAGAAAGACTTTTAACTTATAAATAACTCCACAGAGCTGGTTTTACTGCCTGGATAACTGCTTGGATAATTTATCTTCAGTTTTCACAACGTTTGCTGTAAGTGTAATCTTCAGTTATATGATGCCCCCCAAAGGGAATTTAAAAAAAAGAAAAAAGGTAATGATTAAGATCCTCAACTTTAATCACTGTTGGGATTTATGCTTTATGCTGTGCACTAGTTTCAATATGAAACAACGCCTTTGTATACGTTAAATTATTTATTTGCAGGCAAAGAGAGTCAAAGTGTTGCTGGAAGGTCAAGGTCTAATTTTATTCCAAAGCTTCTGTGCAGGGGACCCTAATAGTGTTTCTTAGAAGTGTTTTACCTATGCCTGCAACATAAGGTTATTTAATGAAATATTTTTTTTTCTGTCTTAGAAGCAACCCCAGGGGAAAAAGCAAATATCAATAAGATTATAAGACTGATAATAAGCACAAAATGCATATGCCAGAATAAAGCAGGCTTCTCCACCTCACTCCTTTCTGGTATCGAGTGTTAGAATATCTAGAATTGCAGTCACCATTTTTTTTTTTATTTATTTTTATCCTTAGAGAATTCTGCAGTATGCACACACTAATCTAAAAACTGGACACCTATGGAAGCTGAATCCTTTACTGAGGTTTGACAGACCTTACAGGCTATCAAGAAAGACCCCTGCAAAAACAAAGAAGTGATTGAGCATGAAACCCTCTCGAAATAGGAGAGGAAATCCAGAGAGTCACTTAGAAAACCTCCCAGGGGCTGACTGAAAGTTTACACATGCTCCAGATGCAAGATTGAAGGTTTTATCCCAGTTTACTGAGCAGGGAAACAAAGCTCATCAGTGTCATGGTAAATACTGTGGCCTGACCACCATGTCCTTCTCTACCCATTCCCCTAATTTCTAAAAATTCTATTTCCTGATTGGAATTTAGGAGATTTCAGAAAATACAATTTCTGAAACAGAGGAGATTGCAATGCATTTGCTAGAATTCCCTCTTAATGATGGAGGGACTAAAAGGTGAGTGAATTACATGTCAGCACTTCCTTCCAATTCCCTTATGAGAGGTCACAGAAACAGGGTCACCAATAAAGTTGTCATTGCACCAAGCATCTCAGAATTCAAGGACCATCTGGATGACACTCCTAGACATATAGTTCAATTTTAGGTAGTCCTGTGAGGAGCAGGGAGTTGGACTCAATGATCCTTATGGACCCTCCCAAATTTAGATTCTCTGTGGTTTTGTAAGAGGCACTTGATTATATGTATGGAAAATTATGTCCTTTTAAATCAATAAAAGATCTAAGAGTTATATTAAATTTATTTCACCTTGCCCAATGAACACCAGAACATATCAGCCCTTAGCGGTGTGAGTGTATAATTCAGAAAATGAAAGTATTTTTAGTTTTCTTAGACAAAGAGTTGCAAAGAATCCATTTTGACAAAAATGGCTATGTTTTAATTAGAAAGAAGCAACTGAACCCCCAGTCTTCTGGGAGATGAAAGTCTGAAATGTACAAAATCCTGGAAGAATCTGATTGTCTTGACATGAGGGAAAAGACACCTTCTCATAACCCTTCAGTGAGTCATTAAATTCCTTAAGTGTCCATAACTGTTGCCCTGGACATTGGAAAAACATCTAACAACTCTTGAAACAGATGCTTCATGGGTATGTAAGGAAATTAACTATTGGAAAACAAGTAGAGGTCTGACTTGTCATTTAAAAGTAGGACATGCCATACTAGCTGTGTTGTCTTTTCTTTACTCCAACAACTGTAACAGCTTGAAAAAAGTCAGGATTTTCTTCAGAATGTTTAGCAGCAATGTTCATGGCAGCATCTAGTTTGTACCTTTAAAATTTCTACTTTAAGTTCTCTGATGTTTTCCAATTGTGGTCTCAATCACAGATACTCAGATAAGACTATGGACTTACAGAAGTCAGTGCACAGCTGACTCAGGACAAGAAATATGGCAATGTATGTTCATGGGGGTTTTTCTCTTTTTTTGAAACAAACAAAAAAATAGACAACTTTTTTTCCCCTGAAGACTAGTCTAATCTCTCTGTGTATGTGCATATCTGGTATGACAGATGAACATCTATATCCACTGTTATTGGAAACGATTTGAAGAATATCAACTAACTCAAGATTCTGATAGAAGGACAAGGAATTCATGAAAACCCGTCCTACTAAAAGACATCTTTGTTCTAAGTGATGTGAGGTCTGGTGAGTTTGGTGTGATCATTAACATAACTGCTATTATTAAAACAGGCTTACTGAAACACACAATATTTTAGTTCAATTAGTGATTATCTCAGGTATTAGGAATAATTACTCTTTCCATAGCAGTACTTCTGGAGACTTATGATCAGAAAAGCCCTGTTTGAATTTAACCTTCCAGCATCTTTTCTCCTTCCTGACATAAAGACTGTTTTATCTTAAAGGATTAATTCTGTTCCTTGTCCATGCCTCTTCCTTCTGCTCTGCTTTTGCTTGATATTGGATATGAGAATAAACTCTTCAGAACAAAGTGTTTGTCTGTCAGTTGTTAACCAGTCTCAAAGGTATTAGCATTTGCTGTGTGGAAACAAAGGAGTCTGCTTTGAATTGGTATTTTGATTTTTTTAAAAATGGCCTGATTAGAGTCATGGTTTTGCCCCAGCCAGTAACACAGCACCATGTGGCCAATCGCTCACTCACCCCTCCCCCCTTCCTAAGGGGATGGGGAAGAGAATGAAAAAACCAACACACTTCAGAAAAAGACAGTTTAAAGAGTAACAAAGGAAAACAACAACAACAACAACAACAATAATTGATGTGCAAATACAATGCCTACCACAATGTAAAAGGAAGAAAATTAATAAACCCAATTCCCAGTCTGTTCCTGAGCAGCGATCCCACCTCCCAGCTTGGTTCTCCAGTTCTATCCAGGTTGTGACATTAAATGGTGTTGAACATCCCCTTGGGCAGTCTAGGCCAGCTGTGCCAGCTGTGCTCTCCCAGCCTCTTCTGCACCTGGCCAGTTGTAACAAACTGTACAGTCTTTGAATAGGTGTAGACACTACATCTGCCCAGCAACAACTAGAAGCATCAGGGTGTTATCGCCAGTGTTGTCATCCTGAATTCAAAGCACAGCACTTTATTAGAAAGAAAGCTGACTCTATGTCAGCCAGAACCAGGACTGTTGGATAGATCTGGATGCTGTCCTTAAGAAAGATGAAGTCAGAAGTCAAAAAAAGGCAGAGAAGGATGCTGAGGAGATGTGGTAGGAAGAGCTACGCTGACCATTTGGTGGTAAATTTCTGAGAACCACGTAGCCTCCCTACTTATCAATGTGCTGGGCCATGACCCATGAGAACACCTGGAAATAGCTCAGGAGGTTTAGAAATAGCTTTAGGTTCGTGGAGGACATGTGCTTGTTACATTAGAAGATATAAGAAAGTTCCTGGAGTTGTGGTTAACCACTAAAAGGGATTCACAAAAATGCTCTTTTGAATACAGCATTTTTTAATATGGCTCCATTATGGTGACTTGTATAAATCAAGATTTAGAGGAATTTCCCTGCTAATGACAGCTGTGGAATCAGCTCAACAAATTACTTGTCATGACATTTCATAGCTAGTATTTAATTCCCCAAACCCATTCTTGACTGCGGAGCTTTTTAAATGCCTTGTACAAAAAAGTTTGGACAATGCAGTACTGAACAAATTATTAATAATACAGTGTGTTTTCATCTTGTGCAGAAGAGATTTAGGTTGCGATAGTTATTCAGAGAAATAAGAATTTTATTCCAATTTGCTATGGTTTACCCTGTAATGTGGATTATAGCTTCACACGGTAAGATAATTTCTTGACCTGATCTTTACAGTTTACTGTAGCTCATTTGGATGAACCTGGCTTGGAATAGCACACAGTTCTTCAGGCTGAAATCATTCCATTCTTTCACCAGGTGTGTTTTTGATTAAAACCCAGTTTTATTGTTAGTGTGTATTTCCTGTTTTCCACCTATTTAAATTCCCACACGTCACATAAGGAGTCCTCTAATATGACGGATTTACAGAGAGACCTGTTAACATAGCTATAACCGCAGCTTCCCGCTCAGCTACTGCCTGTCAGCACACACACACCAAAGCGGTGCAAGATGAGTCGGGTTCAGCGGCGTCTCCCTCTCCCTGCTTCGTGCAGCCAGGCTGTTGCAGAGGCCTGGTTGACATCCAGCCGCCTGCGGCGCGTAAGCCGAGCCGGGAGCCGATGTTAGCATGAGAGAAGCTTTATTTATTATTTAGTTCTTTTGGCTTTGGAGCCGATGTCTGCTGTTTGCTATACGTGACCAGAGAGGAGTGGGTAGGCAGGTATTTGTGGGTTGACATCAACCAGGACAAAGCATTTCGGGCAGAGCTTTTCTTTTCATCAGGAATTCATGGCTAGAGAAAACGGCCCTGCAAAAAAACACAACAAATGAGCACTGTTCTTGAGCAGTAATATTGAAGATGGTAAAAATCAATTGCTGGTTGACTAAAGTCTGTGATATCTGTACCGATGTTAGCATGAAGGAATTTTTACTTATTATTTAATCATTTTGGCTTTTCTAATGCACTAATCAAGTGAGTTCTTGTGCTGCTTCTGTATGCCAACTCTTCTGAGTTCAGAATACATTTAAGGAGTGAGAAAAAAATTAAATTGAGAAAGAAAAAAAAAAAACCCAACCAAAAAGCTGTTTGCTGTGTTGCACAAGAAGAAAATCAGTCAAACCTTGTAGTGGAAATCCATCAATTTAAAGAAAACAGTGCCTGTCTCACTTTACAGGAATTTCTTGTGCCATTTCTTTCCCTCTACCATGTATTAAATACATCGCTATGCCAGATTTTGGGGTGCCTTTTGATAAAATATAGAAATTCTTGTTCATGTGTTAGGTTACTTTGAGTGAGATTCTTGGGTAGAAGCTGGGGTGGATACATGGATTTCCATGCTGTGTTCAAAGATGCCATCAATTTACCATAGATGAGTTCACTGTGCCCTTCTAATATCCAGCAGCCACAACAGGAGAAAAGGCTTCCAGAAAAAAAACCCCAGGTCAGATTCTGAAATGATATGTATGAGCCCCCAGAGTCCATCTCTCCTCAGACATTCAAACTCAGCAGTGGCCATGTATCTCAAACAGCCTGCTTGGAGGTCAAATGCAGCAGGGGCTGGGTCATTAATAATTCCTCCATCACATTGTTAAAAAGCCTGTGTCACATCACTTTTTCTCATATTGGTTTTGACTTGGGTAAATAGATGAGTAATGCATCTGACTGGTGTCTGATGTTGCCTAACACATAACAAGCAGCGTTATTCATGTGATGGAGCATATGCAATCATGGACTACACTGGAGGAGAGGTGCTACTTGAAAAGCTGTCTTCCCCATCACTGCCTTTCCCTCTTTCATACTTGTGTTATTAATCATTAGATCATTGCTGGAGGAAAGCTGCTACAGATGCAGGTATGACTAGTTAATAGAATACATTGGTCTTGCTGATTGGGAATTGGGAATTTTTTCATCATTCTTTTCCTGCTCAGACTCCACCACAGATGCGTGTTTCAGGAACGGCCTTTGCACAAGTCCCTTGTTTGTGATCTCTGTGCTAGGTCTGCATGGAGCAATTCAGACTAACCTGGGATAACTGGATGCGGCGCAGTGTAACTTATCTCCGGGTGGCTAAGAGACATGAGCCAGACAGAGGAGGATTTCATCACAGCATTACTCTAGACATAGCCTGGACTCACTCATCTACAAAAGAAACAAAATGAACAAATAACTTCATAATGCCTCACAGTTTGAAGATTGTTTCTAGCTGAATGACTGACTTGTCTCCAAGTATCAGCACAGGGCTGCTTCTCTGACATAGGATAAGAATGGAGAATCTATTTCCTCAAAAGGGATTTTTCATTTGATGATATCTGGTATGCTTACAGAGTTTTGAAAACTGCTCTACTCTGCAGCTTTGTTTTACAATTACTTAGAATTAATTCCAAAAGTACAATTTATGTTTAAAACATTCAGTTTGCTTCTCTATCCTATTTTGCACGCAAACTTGATATTTGTATGTGAATTTGATGATGATATTTAATTCAGCGATTAATATGAGCATGGAATAGCCTATGGCACCTCAGCTTTTTTGTTGATTAATTTGTTGATGGTGCTCAGTAATTATCACCAGCTCACCTGCTATTCTTTTATAATCTGTGCCTATATAGTCCCCAGACCAGAGCTGAGAGATATAGGCTGACTAAAAAAACCTTTCTGTGACAACTTTCTATAAGCTCATACTATGGACTCATACAGATGCTTGTGTGAATCATTGTATAGCATTTTTCTGCTCAGCAAGTACTGCATCACAATGCTGTTGTATGAAAATGTCTATTGTTATCACAAAGCTGATGACTGGCTGGTTGGAAAGGGGCTCTGAATGCACGATATGTTCTCAATCTTGTCTTGCCAGAAGGACAGTACAATGTCAGATACAGAAGAACTCCATTTTCCTTCTTTCATGGGAGTAGTTTGCATCTGTTAACACTAACAATAAATTTTTATTGAATATTTTGCCACTTGTTACTCCTATTACTACCTTCTACTGGTTGGTGGAGTGAATATGCCTCTTTGAAGTGGGTGTCAGCACAGTGAGGCTACTGAGCTCATCCAAGACCTGGAACTAAGAGACTGAGGAAGGGAGATAGCAGCAGTTCCTGACCTCTCAATGGGGTCTGCTGCCTCAGAGGCTGGATTTTCTGGAAGCGAGGCCTGAATGAACAGTGGCTTGCAGTTCAGAGGTACATAGCTGATGGGGATGTTTGGCTGAGGTCCCCTTGGAGACCTCCTGGCGCCTTGGGTGGAGGTTCACTTTTGTTCATCATCACACATTTCTGACTGTATCTTTCAAGTTTTCTTTTTATTTTGTAGGTTAATATATTTAGAAGGCACATTTTGAAGCTCCTTAAATTAATTACACACACCTTGATCCAATTTTATCATACTGGTGTGAATATTTCTGCTGTTAATGAAGCTGGGGGTGGTTTATGAAACAGTGGGCACACTAACCAACCTGCCCTCCACCAGCCAGCTCAGTAGCTCTGCTGGCACCGCCGAACTTTTCTGTAGGCCTTACCAGCTAATTAGAATGCATTAAAAATGACAGTGCCTGTTGATTGTGGGGCTGAAAACCAGAGATTATAGTGTCATACAACACCACGCAATATGTGAGTCAGTCGGCCCCCTTTGAATGCTCTTCACATCTGGCTGGCCGTGAATGGACCCACTGTCAAAGGGGTTGCTGCTGTAGTACCTGGTTCCTTATGTACTAATTACAAGCTCTGAACGCAGGAGTTAGGAGAGTCTGGGGACTTGTGGCTGGAGTTCACACGGGCTGGCGAAACAAAGGACGCCCTGTTCCTCATTACGCTCCTACACTTAATTAGGAAGTGAGTTTGTTGATCACTGGCTGCATTAAGAATCACTCATTTATAGCAGAGCACTTTGTGATTTTTTGTGAAAGTTTATTTAAATGACATCTTACACTTTGGC
Source organism: Heliornis fulica (assembly GCA_013399135.1). NCBI lineage: Eukaryota > Metazoa > Chordata > Aves > Gruiformes > Heliornithidae > Heliornis > Heliornis fulica. Next base: position 158,747 of record VXBZ01004778.1, on the reverse strand, counting down.
CATAAGGGACATGCCTTTATTTTATCTGAGTTTAAATATGGCTCTTGTAGTCTCCCGGACTGACGGAAAGAGAAACAGGGGTGTTTTGTTTCATGGGGCAAGCAGGGAGGAGGTGGTGGGGGGGGAGGTGCCAGGGGAAGCATTTCATTGCAGGGCTCAGTTGATTGTTTTGGGATTGGCACATTGCTGTGCGAGCGACGATAAACTATTTGGAGATTTGTGTCTTGAATGTAGAGGAGAGGGCTGCTGGTGACGGCAGTGCCACTCTCCTTCCTTCTGATGAGGCGTTCAAGGTCAAAACATTTTATTGGTCTGACAGCTTTTCACGCTGAGCCTGGATGTGGAGCTCTGCCAGGTCTGTGAGCTGGGGCAGCGCTTTCCCGCTCCTACCACCGGCTGTCTTGTCCGGAGGTCGATGAGACAGAGGTGGAGGCTGCATGGGGTCCATTGACATTCAGAGATGTTTCGTCCTTTGAGAAGTAAATGCTGCAGCAGTCCTTTCAATGCAGCTTGTGTTGGGAGTCAATTGCTTCCCCTTCTCTATTACAAGGATGCCATTAATATCTAGTGCCATGGTAGGAGCTAGCAATTCTTCACTGCTAGAGCCAGAGGAGATGAATGATGGACTGTTTTCCTCGCCTAGAAACAGAGTTCCTGGGCTCTGACACACAGTGGCAAGGGAATCACAAGAAAGCAGAGTGGAGAAAAGCTTTAAGAGAGAAGCCAAGAGTGGGATATAATGTGAAAAACAGAGACCCATCTGATTTTTTTGTAGTAGCTGTAACTGGGATTAATCAGCCATTTATGGAAATAAATTTACTGTGATCTTTGCTCGAGTCCCATAAATCATTATTACTTAATTACAGACATTTACCTAGGCAGTGCTTGCTATCCACTCTTGATTCCTCAAGCACAAAATGCCTCTAATCTCAAAGCTATTATGTAAATTCTCCTAGCTTCATGTTTGCAGGAAAACCAGCCAACAATGATGCAGGAGAGCTGGTGAGTGTTTTTTGGAGGTCTTTTGTAAGGCAGCTTAGGTTTAGTGTAAATTAAGTCAGTTCACTATGCTGAACAGACAATTCAGAGACTGGAGGAAAGAACAATCCCATATTGGTAAAAGAAAGACTCTCTATTTTTCCTAAATTTAGCTACATTAAATTCACTTTTGATGGTGTTGTTTAAATCGCCTCATTTATATTCACCCAATAACAAAGACTGTTTAAATCTCTTTTTTTTTTTTTTCCTCCAAAGATGTGTATATTGCTTACTCCCTCATACAAAAGAGTAAAAAAGCAACTGATAAGAGACTCAGACTCGGCAGGTAATAGTTGATCCTGAGCTTCTGCGCACATAATATTTTCCAGATGAGAGGCTGAAAGTTTCCCTCACTTAGAGGAAACCGTTTATTCAATACATAAGGAGCGCTTGGCCCCTACCCAAAAATGTGAGTGGGTTCCTTGTTGTTACTGTGTTGTTGTTTTCAAACAGTATCTAATTGTGTACTGAAGAGAGTGGGGGGAAAAAGGTGAGATTAAAACCCAAACCAATCATGCTAGTGTGGATGGTTTGTGTAAAGGTTATTTCCAGGAATAAAACACTGTAGTGCTCATGTGAAGCTAGGTAGGTAATATGGTGTTTCAGCATGTTCAGATACATGAAACGTTTGGGGATTATCACAAGGAGTTATGCATAGCTAACAATCCACCAGGAAAATATAGAGGAGTAAGTGATTATGTTGCAAAAGTCCTGCTTCCAAAAAATTTAGTTGGGCCTGGAGTCTATAAACATTTACACATGCATTTAACTTCATTAAATGGCAAACAGCTGTAACTTCCTTTACAGTTATTCGCTGTTCTTCCTCTTGAAAGAGCTTTTTGATCTCTGGGGTGCATGGAGTTCAGATCTTCCTTGGGCCTGGTGTTGACCAGTAGAAAAGAGGAAATGCTCCCCTTTGATTAAAACAGTGCTAGTGGAGGGCTTGATACTCCAAACTTGAATGTGAGCTTCATTTAACCGCATGTCCCACTGATTCTACATGAACCTTCATCAGTTTTAAGTGAACATAAAACTTATAAAACAATTGAAGAAAAAGAAGAGAAGAATAAAATCATGGAGGATTGTGAGGCCAAATTTCCTTCCTGTATAATTTTACATGGTCTTTAGATGTCTGGACACATCAGAGAGCTTTTCTATGATGAATGTCCAATAACTTAAATGACTACAGCCTGTATCATGCCAGTGATTCCTGAGCTGGTATTCACCCTGATAAGACTGTACCTTAGGATGTTATAAACATTGGCCTGCTTCAGCTTGCATCCCTCCATTATGTTACTTGTCTGCAGAATCAGGTATGGGCCAACTGTCACTCAAACCAAGATTCATCAAAACTCCAAGCTGCACTCTAAATTGTTTTCTTAAGTGAACTCTGAGCTGAATCAGCTGAGACTACTAAGAATAAGATCCTCTTGACTTGAACCTGTAGTCCAGCATGAAAGGCATTGAGATGAAGAGCTTACTATCACTTACGGCTTCTGCTGAATCTCTGAACTAAGTAAAATGGCTTCTCTTTCTTACTGTACCTAGTTCTGAGCTGACCATTTCAAGATACACTTTATTTCAAGCAAGACTGTACATACATAGTGTTAAAAATACTCTTAAATTGATACTAATGCCAAAGAAACTATGCCTGAAACAAGGTCTCACAGAACATTGTGGGGTTTTTTTATCCCTTGATAAGGTTTAGCCTATTCTATGTGATTTGAACTGTTATGTCTAACTTTTTGTGAGATATAAGCATAACAAGAGAATAAGCCAAAATGTGAAATAGGATTATGGTAGTCACCTTTTAAAATGGATCTTGAAGCAATCCTGTGGGATTGCCCTACCACCAATTGCTGTTCTGGAGTTAATATCTCTGCCTCCGTGAAAGTGCTCTCTTCACATTTTTCTGCAAAGCAAAATACAACATCTAAATCACTCATTTTGTATCAGAACCTTGTTCTTCAGTTGTTGCTTAACTTTCAAAAACAGTAAATTTCTGATATGACAGCTCTCTACTGAGAGGGGGGTTGAGCACTGAAACAGGCTCCCCAGGGAAGTGGTCCCAGAACCCAGCTGGACTGAGGTCAAGAAACGTCTGGATGATGTGCTCAGTCCCATAGTCTGACTTGTCTGGCCCCGTGTGGAGCCAGCAGTTGGACTTGACGGTCCTTATGGGTCTATTTCAGCTCAGGATTCCATGATACTATGATAATTTTTGATCTATGGTTCTATGATTCTCATTTCTGAGGACACTCCACCCTCCCCACCCCCTCCAAATCACATAGGACTAAGCAGGACTATTGCCTTGATTTCTGCTAGCTGCTCTTTAATTGTAAGCATTGTTTGAGCTCACCTTTGTTGCTTTGCATTTCCAGTTCTGGATTTGGCAGAGGGCCCTGTGACAATGTTGTGGGTCAAACCCTGTGTCACACCAGTAGAGTTTCAGATGCCTGAGGGCCTTGACTGCTCTTAGAGATATTTACACACTTATCTTGTACATCATGTGCTTCACTCAACCCTTCCTGACATGCTTAACATGCCGTTAGTGTTTGTTGTGTCCACAGTCTCAATGTCAGCATCATCCAAGGAATACACTGTCCTTTCTGCAGAAGAATGTTCTAATGTGGCTCTTGCTCATGTACAGGATTTGGAACAGCAATACTTCCAAACTGCAGTGGAGTGTGAACTGAGGGTGACTTCCACTGGACTGCTGCTCTACATGAAGCTGGGAGTTAAGCCTTCAATGAAACGCAGCTCCACCAGAGAAGCTTTGCCTTTCCATCTGTTCATTGGATTTAGATTTCTAGTGTTTCATTGTGTTGGTATTATCATGCAGCACTTTGTCTGGCATAGGTATTAAAATGTCTGGGTGTGCAGGTTCCATAATCCTACCACTGGCTTCATCTTTCATGGGCTGCAATACTTGGTTTGCTGTATTTTTCTTGTTACCACTGCAACTGTATTGTGAGGGCTCTTGCTCCAGCTCTAGCTTGTTAAATAAATAGAACACATCCTTGTGTCTCATGTCTCTGTGTCTGGAAGGGATTTAAACCTCTTCTTTTGCCTGCATGTTTTGGCTGAGCTAAGATTTTCTCTTGAAAGACCCTACAAGTTTCAGGGTATGTGTGTATTATACAGAGTTTGCTTTCATTATGTTGTGAGTTATTACAGCTTTGTTTGTGCTCAGGGTGTTGAGAATCACAGAGGCCAACTCTTTTTAAACACCAGAGAGTACAAACAGCCCAGGAATATGTGTCTTGATTGATGTAGCTGCTGTTGCAGCTCACATGCAGTGCAATTCTACATTGTTGTGTGTCTTAAACAGTGGGTTTCGTACACTGTCTCATCCCATTGTGGCACCTGGTAAAGAAGCAATAAAAAGAAAGAAACCCACTTGAACACTGCAAAACAATAAGAATATTTTTCTGAAACCTCACTTACTGTCGTTATTCATCCATGGTCCTGCCTGCTTATTTTCCACTACTTACTCAGAGATCACTGGAAAAAAGTGTATTATTTATGTGATTTATGTGAAGGATTAAATCTTCACACAAATGCTGATATTCAACATGCACAAGGCAGTTTTTCTGTGAAACCTTCTTTTGGAAGAACTTGTGCCTCCAAACTCAGTCAGAGGAAGGAGAAATGTGAACTTTCTTCATAAATTCTGGGTGGAAAAAAAACAACTATTCCATCTCCTACCTAATTAATATTTAAAGTATTTCCAGAAATATTAGTTTAATCTCATTTTAACTTCCTAATGAGATGAAGTTTGAAGAGCATCCTTAGTCAAATATGGTAGAGCTTAGTCAATCTATATTTTGCTAATTATTTTCATTGCTTAGCCTTCATTTTACTGGACTGGCTATAAGTATTTTTCCTACATGTAAGGGTTTTTTCCATGGTAGACACTGTTGAAACCATTTTGCTTTGTTTACTGCCATGTTCTCCATGCAGCATTGTATTTCCTAACTTGTTCTGTGCTTTGCAGAGGTTGCAGAGTTGTCCTCTGAGTTCTTGCTCTTTGGCTGACATACTCCTCAAAGCATCATGCTCAAAACCGGACAGAATTCTTCTGAACTCTTATCAGGGCAGAGTGGGTTTGAGAGATTACTTCGTCTTTGGCAGTCCTTTAGGATACCCTCTGAGGGTGTCCATCTTCCACCAGTGAGGCTCCATTGAGCTGTGGTCCGGGACATTCCACAACTCCTGTCTTCACAATTTATCTCCAGCCAGTTACTCCCTATCTTCTGTTTACACAGTTAATATTTTTTTATTTATGCCTGATACTTTTACTGTTTATTTACAATGTCTTGTCTTCTATTTATTTCAGACAGTGGTTGTGGTTGTAGAAGCCCTCTAAAATTTGAGTCCCTCCTTACAAACTGGTCCAGTTACAATCTGATATAATCTGCATATGTAACAGATACCTTCTTCCAGGTGTTAACACACACAATAATTCCAGATTTTGTCAAACCCCACACATGCTCTTATGTAGCTGGTTGTGTGGAGCATTGTTCATGGTCTGTAAAGCCTCAGTAATACTTGGAATGAAAGATACATGTGGTGTATCATGATTTACCACTGAGTATGCAAAATATATTAATGATTAATTTATCAATATAATTTATTTACCAACTGGTCTTTCTCCAAAACATCCACATATGTTTTTGCTTTCATTTAATTGATTTCTCTTTCCCTGTTATGACATGGAGCAGCATTTTGGTTTTTTCATCTGAATGTTTTTTAGTACTGTGAAGACAATGGAGATTTTTTTTTCCCTTAGCTTTTGGGCTGTGTGGATTATAGAGGGGGAGGTTTCCAGCCTCTTAAAATGGGGAGAAACTGCACAGACTGCAGATAGGTCATTCTTCAATGCAGAAAATATTCTATGCTAGAATAGATGATCACTTCTTGATCTTTGCTCCTTACCAAGCTCCAGGCTTGGAGTGTAGACCCAGTAGCTACTCTTCTTCCCCAACCCCTGTTTCACGGGTAAACCAGGACCTTTTGGGACCCACCCCGCGGAGCTTGTGCTCAGGAAAACAGAAGCCACCAGAGATTTCCGGAGCACAGCTGCATGAATAACCCCATCTGCACATAAATACATGCAGAGACATTTCCAGGCTCCTCAACACCACAGGCAAAAATGAACTTTCCCGACCTATGGCTGTGAAGCAGTGAGCTAGCAGAGGCTGGGGGAGCGTGGAGGGTGGAACCGTGCTGGAGCAGGAACAGAGCACTCTGCTCTGCCTGTTGCTTTAGGAGCTGCAGAAGCTGTGCTGTCTGCAGCTAGGTGGGATCACCTTTCCTCCAGCCCAGCTCTTTGTACCTCGCACTTGGCTCTTCCCTTGATGGCAGCAGCCAGCCATTGGTGACGTTGTGGGACCATGAGCATTTTGTATCATCATGGCAGTTCGTTGTGCTAAGCTTGTTTTGCTCATAAGTGAATTTGCCTTGAATGTGCACGGAGGACCTGTAGAATTCTTCAAATTCAAAATTAAGATCAAAATCCCTGGATGTTAGTAAAATTTTGCCTGTTTATAGTTTAGAGGCTGGTCCAGTGCAGGGCCACCAAGATGATGGAGGGAGTGGAACACCTTCCTTATGAGGACAGGCTGAGGGAGCTGGGTCTCTTCAGCTTGGAGAGGAGGAGACTGAGGGGTGACCTCATTAATGCTTAGAAATATGCTAAGGGTGAGTGTCAGGAGGATGGAGCCAGGCTCTTCTCAGTGGTGGCCAGTGATAGGACAAGGGGCAACGGGTCCAAGCTGGAACATAGGAAGTTCCATGTGAATGTAAGGAAAAGCTTTGTCACTGTGAGTGTGATGGAGCACTGGGACAGGCTGCCCAGAGAGGTTGTCGACTCTCCTTCTCTGGAGACATTCAAGACCAATCTGGATGTATTTCTGTGTGATCTAATCTAGGTGATCCTTCTCTGGCAGGGGGGCTAAATTAGATGATCTTTTGAGATCCCTTCCAACTCCTGACATTCTGCAAATCTGTGATATTATTAAGAATGTTTCCTTAGTATTCAAGGTTTACATTGTCACATTTGTATTATTTTGCTGTTTCTTCTCACTGTGATTTGTGCTGTTCAGAGAGTACTCGCTTTATCCAAGCTGCTTTTTTGCTTAGCTGAAATAAACTTCTTTGTATTTGGCCAAAATCACTTGCATGTAGATGTTTTTAATGTGATTAATCCTATAAAAACACGGGCACTTCTGAAGGCACATCCATCAGCATTCATCACCTCTGTAGAGCCCTGTGAGTGCAAAATTTAGTGAGGACAGATGTTTCTTCTTCTTGGAAAATATCTGATCCAGTTCTAGTAGAAGGAGCTCCAGTGTTGAGTAGGGACATTACCTTTCTGTATGTACTGCAAGTCTCAACAGATACTTGAATGTCAATAAGAGAACCAATACTTTGGGGGTATGGTTTATTTAATTCTCACTCCAAGGAAAGTAACAGTCAGCAGTCATGTTAATTTTATCTTAAAGTTACAGCAACAATATGCCTTCATGGATTAAATGCATGTTTGTACTGAAGATGAGGATCGTTGCCATTTATCATGCAGAGAACCAGCCCAAGAAAGAAAGAAAGGACAGTTTGAAAAATATGATGAAAACCTTCTACCATACAAGAAACCAGGCATCATATTAATACAGTGACTGAGCAAATATGTAGTAAGACATATGAATTTTGGAGAGCTTATTGAGTGGCTTTGGTGATTTCTTTCTCAGACAGAGTATATTTTAATGATGAAGCTGAAATCTGTTTTCAGTTACCAAAATTACTCCAGATTTAACATGTTGGAGAGAAAGTATTTTTGAACAAATCTTTTTTAAGGCAATGAGCAACATTATGTGGCCTTATCATCAAACATGTAATTACAAACACTCTAGAGATGAGATAAATGAAGTACATTTTAGTATGGACCTGCAGTCATTTACCCGTCTCCTAAAGAGTAGCAGTGATCAATAGACAGCAGTTTGGATGTGTCTCAATATATTTACTGGATTGCATACTTGTCTCATTATTTTGCATTGTTTTGTCTGCTTCATGATGCCTTTTTTTTCTCAAAACTTCCAGTTCCTTGAGTGCTATAGAAACATCGCTCATTGGTTCCTATTTCTGCAGCCTTTTTAGTCTAGCAAAAGTGGCTAACACAGACATTAATTAGACAAATGACATACAAATTCGAAATTTACAAAGTTATTTCGCTTTGACAAAGCTGTGTTTGCCTGTCAGAAAAAAATCCCACAAAACCCAGAAACTAAAAAACAGAAACTAAAAACCACTATTTAAAAACAGATATAACTTCACCAAGGAGAAAAGAAAGGTTGGAGTTTTTTTTTTTCATTTTAACTTTTGCTCCCTGACTGGAGACACCTGATGCAATGAGTCTGTAATTATGAAAGAGTGTAAACTCTCTTATGTAATAATATGACAGGAAAAAAGAGCAGAAGTAATAGCCACTTTTCACAATGCCTCAAAAAGTCTGTGCTGAGATCCAGCACTATGTTCATAAATGCTATGAAAAAGAAACAAGAGGTGACATCATGAAGTTTTCTGATGTGTAAATGGATCATGATGGCTGAATCTAAACCTGTTGGTGAGATTTTGTGAGATAATAGGTAATCTGATGAAATTCAACGTATAGAAACAGGGAGCTTGCCAGGAGAGAAAATACTTGGTGATTGACAAGTGTTTTCTCTCTGTCATTGTTCTCCACATTTCTCCCATGCGTGTGTTCTGGAGAGACCTGCAGCCCACTAGCCTGACAAGAAGACTTCTCTAGGTGGGGAATGGCCATTTTCTCCTTTTGTGGGCATTATCTGGGATAATCCTTTGTGGCATGTTTCCGAAGTGCAGTGGCCCTGCCAAGCAATTTTAACCACAGCTGGAAGAGGTCTAGCAGGGAGCATGTTATGCAATCTGATGATTTCCAGTTTGGGTCTACCTCAGGAAATGTGACACAAAGTGGAAGTCTGTCAAGAATAAGAATCATCACAAAATAGGCAATTACTAAAATGACTTTGAAAGCTGGGATAATACATAAATATCTTGCTTTTTCTTCCTTTCCAGTTGAATTATGTAGTTGCAATCTGGGGAAACAGAATACAGTGCAAATTCAAACCCTACTGACTTTGGACAATTCTCTTTTTGTCATTGTTCTTGTTCCTGATGATCAAGAAAATTCTGGATTTACTCATTCCATAAACACTATACCCTTTGAGATACTTTGACTAGCTCCTGTTTGCAGTGTTACTGAAGTGGAGTTGGATTAGCTTCTCTGAATACATGTGTATAAAATGTAATCCTTTCCACCCTAAAAATTAATGATATGATTAACCACAAAAATGCTGAACTGCTTAATATGGACAAATATTTATTCAGATATGGCTAGTCAAACATTTTTACCTGTCAAATATAACAAGATGCATTATAACATGACTTTTACTAAGTAACACATAAAAATTTCATAAAAATACCACAGGAAGGAAGGAAGGAAGGAAGGAAGGAAGGAAGGAAGGAAGGATGGATTCTGACTATTCTGGCACAACATTTGTTCTCATTAATGAGAATTGTTGAGAAACTATTGTTCACCTCTAAAAAGGAAACAGTTAAACAAACTGCAGATGGTTTAGTCTTAACATCCTCACTTAGTTCCAACTGTGCCTCAGAGAATTGCAAATAAAGCATCTGTTTACACAGGCTTTTCCCTCCTGCAAAGAAACAGCACCAGGGCAGTCATGGCAGCATGTTCCAATCCTTCCTCACACAGGACTCTGCCAACATAAGCTTTAGGTGGATTGGGAGCCTGAGACTGGAAAAGGACACAGTCAGCAGTTTGTGGGGCTATTTCTCATCTCACTTTGCCTTGTTGAGCTCAAGTTACCAAGAACCTAGCTTGGTGCCATGGATTCCACTTTCCCCAGGGCCATCTTCCTCCTTTGGTGGAACCTGTTGGCATACTTTAGTCCTGTGGTGGGTCTCCCACTTGACTGATTAAGGAAAAGAAATGTCAGTAAAGGAAACTGAATACAAATATTCCTCACTTTGAAGAGGATAAAAAAAATTGTTCTTTGGATATTACTCAAGACTTAGTCAAGAAAACTTTTCTATGATGAAAATATGATAACATCAGAAATGTGACAGTTCTGCCTCCATGCACATGTGGCACCAAAGTCTTGTATGGGGGTTGAATGGCAGTCAGCACTGTAAATGTAGGCACACGGATCCAGTTTTCTTGCCCTAGGACTGAGGTGATGATGGGATTGCAGGACTGTTCTCTGGAGGCAGGTGTCAGGGAGAGACTGGAAAGTGTTGTTTCCTCACTTCTAATTCTTTTGGTGTGCTCCAGCAAAAGCACCCATCTGTTTCTAACCTCTCCTGTGAGGAGAGAGCCAGGAAATTTTCCTGATTGACTTGGGTTGGAGTTTTGTCTTTACTGCAGTTTAGAATAATAGTCTCTTTAGAAGTAATAAATTCTTTAAAAACTCAGAAAAAAAGGCACTTTTTTCTGGTTTTGGTTTTGTCTTTTTTTTTTGTCTTTTTTTTTTTGTCAGTAGATAGCTGTAGATCTTTCAGGTAAGATGAAATGCAGGGCTTTTTTATCGAGACTGTGTTCTGAAGCTAATTCCCATTAGTGTATGTAAGAATGACCTTTAGCTTTGGTTTTCATCCAATAGCTTGTGAAGATACAGCTGCTTTTGGTCATTTTTATGAGTTTAAATCTAAATAATGTTTTACGTCTATTAGACTAAATAAAAAAGAAATTTGGAAGCAATTCACTGATGCCAAAAAAATCGAAGGATATATGCAGGAATGTAAATTATATGCAGAGATGCTATGGTTGTAAGAATAAGTGAGAGCAGCTGTTAAAAGTACTGGGAAACTAGTGTTGTGCTTTATTTGGCATTGAAGACTTAAGCCAGGTCTCCCTGGGTGTGACTCTGCCACTTGGAGAGAATCTGAGCTGATGGGTCTTCAATGGCCTCTCAGAGCTTGGTTAGCAGCAACCTTAAGATACGTCTAGCAGGACTTGATGACTCAGGGGCAGCACTGTGCAAAAGCAGCTGACCCTCTCTGGAGCTCCCTGAATCACATCTCAGACATGTTGGTCTCAGATCTTGACTTCTGTGGCTTAGTATAACCTTATTCTCCCTATCCATGTAGGAACGCTGAGAGCAAGTGGGCCCTTGGGATGTACAATCTCCAGAGACATTGTTGTCAGCATTGCTCAACTCTTCTTGATGGGTACAGTGGAGACAAAAGAACTTCTGCACAAGGCTGAGGGCTATTCGTGTTGGCTGTCAGCCTTAAGCAACCACATGTTGATACCCCATAAGCAGATTGAAGTGTTGTTTGGACTCTTCTCCTGAGGCCAAGTATGTGCAGTGGGGCTGGATCTGCAGTGGTCCTGGGTGAGGAAGGAGCTGGAGGCAGTGTCCTGTTCATGTTAGATAGACTCTTGAGAATGGGCATCCTGCAAGTGAGTACAGGGATTTATTACAATAACGTCTTAAAAAGACAACAATGCAAAATAGTCTAAAACCTTCTTAAGTCTAGCTCCTGCTTTGTAGCAGCAAGAACTTTTTCTAAGAGACATTATATGGTTTTAACTGACCTAACAGTTTTTAGACTTTAGTAGAATTATTTGGGAGGGATAGGAATGAGAACACTCATTTAATAATTCTCAGTTAATTGCATTAACTTTCTAAAAATTATTTTAGTGCACAAAAAGAATATACTTCTTGAAGGTTGCAAGTCAAAAGCATACACTGTTTCTGCCAAAAATCTGTCCTGATTGTCTTGCCCATGGCAAACTATGAAGTATAAAATAGTTTGCAATGAATTGGGACTTTCAAGAGGATGGTATAAGAAGAGCCCCATTTTTTAGTCACATGTTTACATGCTTGATCTTCCTTTCGCTTTTTCCTGCTCCACAGCTAGCTAGGAAGCTGGAGATCTGTGCTTGCAGAAAGGGTCAGAATGCCCAGCTCTGTCTGAAATTATTATTAAATCAAATGCTTTGTTTATGACTTGTTTATTGCTGATGCTGATTATGTCAGTACTTGAAAGGCAATGTGCAGAGTGCTCACTGTACATTTAATTGGACATTAGCACATCATCTGGAATGGTTCTAGCACTGCAATCCCATGCCAAATCCATGAGGGAATGCTGGATAAGAGGTCTATTTCCTCCTTTTCAGGCACATGCACTATTCTCAGTAACCCAATTATATGGCTTTCTTCACACTTTACTCATAAAATGCTACTAACACATCAAAAACAAGTGAATCCTTACATCCTGCCGTTTTATAGCTCATAAAGCCAACTTTGCCCATTTTACCCAAAAGAGCATGCAGCCAAACCCATGACAAAGCCAATGAGAAAAAGAAGTGTGTGTGTCTGGCACTGTATATGAATTATGACTATTCAAGGAAAAAAGAAATTGGAATGATTGCCAAAAAGCCAAGTGTGTAAAGGGACAGCTGGAGTTTTATGCTGGAGTTTACAATGCATTACTGTTCAATTAAAAAAAAAAGTCCTTTATAACAGCAGCTAATGCATCACATGATACATAAAGCTACCTCTGAATACAGAGCACCTTCTTCAAAGGAAATGTCATTTTCTATTGAATTTTCTATTAAAGAAACAGTAGGTGATCTAGCTAGAGATGTGTCATGGTTTAGAAAAGATCTGATTGCAATGCTTATAATGGTTTGGTAGTGGACCTACTAGTTGCAACGATTCTCTCCTTCCCACCACACTGCTCATATCTCAGCACTTAACCTTTTTCTCTTTTCAGGCTTTTAAAACCCAGGCCAAGGTTTTCAGAATTGGCAAGAGCTCACAATGGGTGTTCACAAGGAGGGAGGAGAGAGGAAGGAAGAAAAGGTGGGAGGCGAGCTGAATCTGTCCGACAGAAAGCTGCCACTGGCCATGACCAAATTGCCTGAGCGCCTGGGATTTTCAGAGAAGCTTTGACACCTAAACAATTTTTTTTTCCCCATAAAGGCCAATTGAGCTCTGCTGCATGCTTTTAAGGTATTCCATGCTTTGCTTATTTTGTATTCTGTCTGCCTGCAGAAATGTTAATTATGGGTGTAAAAACTCCACGCTTCTTCCCTGTGACTGCTTGTCAAAATGTGGGAACATCAAGAGTGGAACAGGAGGAGAGAGTCAGAGACTGGCAAGAAAAGAGAGCAAGGTGTGAAAAAAAACAGGTGTAAGGAAGGTGGAGAGTAAGAACAAAAAATGTTAAGGGATGATAAAGACCACTGAGAGCACAGATATTAGATGCTCAAAATAGTGTGAGACCTTGCAGACTGCAGCAGAGATTTATTTGTTTGGTGTGGCCATTTGATGACACCAAGCTGGGAGGGGTGGTGACACAAGGTTGTGCTGCCACTCAACAAGATTGAGGCAGGCTGGACAGCTGGGCAGGGAGAAAATGAATGAAATTGAACAAGGGCAAGTGTAGGGTATTGCATCTGGGGAGGAACAACCCCAGGGACCAGGATAGGTTGGGGACTGTCCTGTTCGGGAGCAGTGCAGGTGAGAGGGACCTGGGGGTTCTGGTGGACAGCACGATGACCATGAGCCAGACATGTGCCCTCATGGCCAGAGAGGCCAATGGCATCCTGGGCTATATTAGAAGCGGGGTGGCTAGTAGTTCAAGAGAGATCCTTCTCCCCCTCTACTCTGCCCTGGAGAGACCACACCTGGAATATTTTGTCCAGTTCTGGGTCTCTTAGTTCAGGAAGGTCATAGAACTCCTTGAAAGAGCCCAGTGCAGGGCCATCAAGTTGATGGAGTGGATAATCTTCCNGGTGACAGATCACTGGAACAGGCTGCTCAGAGAGGTTGTAGAGTCTCCTTCTCTGGAGACATTCAAGACCATTTTGGAAACTTTCCTGTGTGATCTAATCTAGGCGATCCTGCTCAGACAGGGGGGTTGGACTAGATGTTCTTTCGAGGTCCCTTCCAACTCCTGACATTCTGTGATTCTGTGACTCTGTGTGTGATTACAGTTTAACCATGACAGATCTCTGCCTCTCCATGCGGTGAGGGCAAATGACCCCTGCAGACATGCCATGAAGCTCATGATGCTGAATCATTCATGCTGCTGTGCTCCTCTGTTGCTCCTGAATTTCAACTAGATAAACCTTCCTTGTGCAGGAGCAGATGGATGTTGGATAAGATCAATTGTTCATCTGAGCCACCACCTTGAATTTAGTATTTCTCCACATTTCTGCTGCCATCAAGGACTTCCTGCTTGTGTTCAACGCAGAGCAAAAACATGAGCCCCATGGTAGCCTGTCTACTGCTTCTAGAGACAGCAACATTTATGCTCCTGTTCTACTTTTATTGTACTATTACTCTATATCCTCAAATACTTTAATTTCTTATGTTCTCTAATTGATTTGATTTTTCAATACTAAGTACAGGGGTTAAATCTTGTGCTATTACAAGCATTAATAACTTTCTTGTATTATTAAGGACATTTAATTTTCTTCTAATAGTTTGATGAATCCTAAAATGTGATTATAAGTACTGCTCATCTTTGGTACTTGCAAAAAGTACTGAATGGCAGAAAAACTGAATACATGGGTTGTAGATTCTAAAATAAGGAATAGGAAATCTTCTCTATGATAAATGTCACAGCAAGACATGATGGAGGATCCAAATGTTATGGCTTCCTGAAAACAGCGGGACAACTGAGAAGTACTAATTTTGCTGTATTTCTGAGTATTGCACAGGATCTGGCAAAAAATGTTGCCATTGAACAGCCATCTTTAATAGTAATCACAAAGTACTAACAATTAATTTGGTTTTTTGTTTGTTTTTTTGGTGGGGTTTTTGTTTTTTTTTTTTTAATTTTTTTTAAAGAAGAACACAGTAGATTTAACTAAAAGAACAGCAGTTTAATTGAAATGAGGAAGCTTCTTAAAAGGAAATGGAAACAAACTGCCAAAACAGAAAATAAAATACTTGCAGGTGGCACGGAGATTTTTAAAGAGGCAGAGTATACACATAACAGCCTATCAATAAATAAAACAACTTTGAAAGGAAACTCAAAGGAAAAAGCCAATTCAATAGTGCTGTAAATAAGGATGTTTGGTAAGGGAGGTTATCAGAAGCATTTTCTTTAGGGAAAGAAATTTCTTTTGGGAGCAAAGGCTGTGCCCAAACAGGAAAACCAGAAAGGATTGCAAGCAAGGGAGGATAACATCAATAAAGAAAAATAAAAAGATCTTGAGGTCTTAAATGGAAAAAAAAAATAATTACCCATTTTTACAAACACATATATCTTCCAAATGGAAGTCTTCAAGTCCAATGGAAGATGAAAGGATAATGGAAGCACTTGGGGAAGATAAGGACTGACAGAAAGTTATATTAATTGTTTGTATCAGTGCTTACATAGGAAAAGTCTAGGGAGTTTCTCATGGCAGATGAGTCCCAGCAGCTCCTTCCAGTTGGGGTTTTGGGATAGTCTTGAGTGGATCTAAACCCACGATGTTCTAAAAGGGGCAATCCTGCTCTCAGAACCTCTCATGACCCTGGCCATGCCACCCTGCTCTCTCCCTTGAGCCAGGATTTGCATTAAGCCATATGGTCAGCTAGATCAAAGAGTTGATCCCATTAATTATCAGATTTTGGATTTGAGAGGGAAGAAATCAAATATTTTTGATCAAATGATTCTATGGGGGTCTTCACACCAATTAGGTTGCAAAGGCAGCTACTGATTGGTGAAAAGACTCAACTAGAGAGAATAACTTTTCTAACTGAGGATCAAACACGACAATAAACTTCACTCTGGTGGCAAGGTAGAGGGATAAGTACTTGCTCTGATCTTATGATCTTCCTTGAAGCATTTCCTATTGGCGCCTGTCTGGGTAGCAGACTAAATGGATTTCTGCCCCAAAGATGTGCCACTCTACTCTATATGACACCAGAAGGAAGCTATCAGGAGCCAAAGAGTGCATCTCTTAATTTTTTTTACAATTCTAGGCCATTCTCAGGAGAGTTGGAGATGCAGTATTTTCACTGATATCATATTTGAATGTCATACCTTGCATGAAGGGTAAGTGTAGTGATTACAGATGGCAGTTGTTTTCTCAAGCACAAATAGTTAACAATAACACATTTTGACAGCATTTACATGGAATAAAGAAGAAAGAAACAAGTTTTTCTTTTCTAATCCACTTCTCTGTTCCCGTGTAAAAAGAAATTGAAAAATATGTGCCTTTTAGTCTGTACAAGAAGACAGGATGGTGTCATTGCACTCCCAGGGACTACAATTAACAAGACCTGTCCCTTTTCCCTGAAAAATAGATCTTTTGATCCATACTGAGACTAAACAAAAATTTCTCTGTTTACTTCTGGAAGCACTAAGCGTCAAGACTCTAACACTAAGGGATAATCTATTAAAGGAGCTTTCTTTGTGTTTAAATCCTGTTTCTTCACAGAAGACTTTGTCAAGAAATCTTGCTGAAATATTGTTATCTTACCTCTGTTT
Organism: Heliornis fulica; assembly: GCA_013399135.1. Taxonomy (NCBI): domain Eukaryota; kingdom Metazoa; phylum Chordata; class Aves; order Gruiformes; family Heliornithidae; genus Heliornis; species Heliornis fulica. The sequence continues at coordinate 142,172 of VXBZ01004778.1, read as the reverse complement.
ACTCTTGGAAAAAGTGCATCTGTAAATCTTCATTGATGTTTAATTATCTTTAAAACAGGAGAGAATGAAAGGAGCAAAAAGTGTGCATCTGGAAGCATTTTGGATTTTATCACCATTCCCCCACAGCTAGGGACACTAAATTGCTGCATCTCTTGTGCTTGTTACCTCATGTTGCAAAAACATCATTACAGGGTACAAACACCCCAAGTTTAGGGTATTTTTTTCATGACTCACAGATTCCACAACCAATGAATTCTTACTGTTAAACTAAAAATTTAAGCCTACCACATGCTTCCAGGCCTAAGGCTGCAGAAGGTATCAGCTGTAGCCATTGGACTAAAGAGTCACACAGAAAGGAGAACACAATTTATTTCAACTACTGGACCTCTGCAAGAGACTTAAACTTATTAGAACTCAGAGGAATGAAAGCAGATGGGAGATTTAAACTGCATCAAGAGATTTAAAGATGCATGGATGAGCCTTTTATTACATGGGATGATTGATGATGCACCAGCAACTAATGCTGACCACACTTGTAGGAATTAATTTGGAGGCCCAATTAGAGCTAAACTGTTACTTAGTCCCAGGTTGTGAAAGAAAATCTAGCCATTTGTCCAGGGGCATCTTAAGGTTTCGGATAGTTATCCAAAGAACAAAACATGGTTATGCTTGGCTTAACTGTGTTGATTTTAGCATGTCTGACTCTCATTTCGTTTTACATGTTTACGTTTCTTCCTTTTCAATGTAAAATGCACCACCTGCTTGAGCATGAGAGTCAGCGTGCAAGGCTCAGTAACAGCCTGTATCAACCTCGACTGCAGCTTTCATATTTGAGCCATTTTATGAGTATTATATGCTTAGGCTGAAATGTGCCTCAGACAGACAAGATAGCTGTGTGTTGATGCTATGTGCTCCTGCTTGTTGTCAGCAGTCCTCACAAATATGTCTTATTTCCCTTTGAGCCTACGCCAAGAAGCAAGAAGTTGCCCACAGTGTCGGTGTTCGGGTCTTTCATTCTTATCTGCATCACATCCTGGGGGCAAGGAATTTACTACATGTAAATATGTTGGCTTGTTTTGATTAAATGTGTGGTGGAAAATCCAAATTCAGCACCTATACAGCCACAGGCAAATGGCAACAGTATTTCCACCACGAGTAGTATAATTCATTGAAAAGCTCTTAACCATACATGCTCCTATTGTGCACTGGATGAAAATAAAATGTAATGCTAGTGCTCTCACTAATAAAAAACCCAGTCAAGACTGGTTTTCATGCACAACCTATGCTTGTGTCAAAGACCTAGCAGTCTGCTAATGAGAGTACTGGACTTTTTAATCCTATTACTAACTTAGAGTGTTGAGCTGAGGTTTTGAAATCCCATCAAATCGTGGTTTAAACTGTCATCCAGTGAATCTGACACTGATGTCTTCAAAGATTGCTCTAAGCATTTTGGTTTTAATTTTCCCTCTGCTTTGCCTCTGAAAACTCATAAGTATTTACCACAGGATACATTTTTGGACACCAAATCCTGATCAACAGCTCCAGCAAAGTGCTCTTGAGCTTTTGTGAGGCACTGACTACCCAGAGATCTCCTCCTCTAACGACGACAGTTTGGGTTTGCAATTATGACGGTGTTGATCTCCCTCAGGATGCTCCCAGCTGAGGCTTAGTTCATGATTCAGTCTCAAATTAATTCCAAATGTGTGACAGTCAAATGACGGCGATGTTTAATTTGTTGTTGTGGTTGTTCTAAGGGCTGTGGCTGGATAAGCCACCCTGTACATATGCTTCTGCAATATTTCACAGACCAGACCTCCCAGTCATCCAAATACTGTGGGGTTCCTGCCATCTCCAGAGACTTATGTTCAAAATCATCTTTGAAAGTGAGTTAAAATTTTGGAGATGCATCTGGAGATGCAGATTCCTGAGAGTCAGAAAAACTAATGCATGTATTATAAAGATCATTACAACATGGGGGGTAACTCCCCTGAACATATATTTGGAAGGGCCATAATTACTTTTGCTCCATCCATAGTTATGGAACTTTTGCATCCTGGCATCCAGGTCTTCCACTTCACTTTCTTATACTGAACTGTACAAATTGTCTTGATACTGTTTTTAGTACAGTGGCAAGGTCAGCTCTTAACATCTACATGGGATACCATTAAGGAAAATGAAGGTTTGGGAGGACAGAATACAAGATAGATAAGAAGTTTGCTGTGCCAGATCTTCACTGATTTCTTGAAGAGGCCACACTGATGGTGTAAGTACCTTGTCTAAACATCATTTGGGCAGCATGTCATAACCAGATTCTTGGTGCTTCTCCCACATCCCCTTCAACTCTACCGAGCTCCTGGATCAAAGAGAGTCAACCCAGCCAAGGCTACTTCATCAACAGATTAAGACTATTTTTCTCACGTAGGCTGAGTCTTGCTTTTTATCAGGCTTTTTATTGGCAGAGTGATAAACTAGGGTTTTCTACCTTTCTGTTTAATTCTTTTTTTTCTTTTTTTTTTTTCCCTTTTCTTCAGAGGCTACCCAACTAGAGTTTGGAATTGACCCAATAGAGTGTTTTATTGCAGGAGAGTTACTCTACATTAGAGCCAGGATGAAGGCATAAATTGTAAGAATATGCCATCATGTCTAAACTGATGTTTAGGGACTATGTGACCAGTGTTAAATAAAGATGTAAATTTTTGCAAGTGTCCCCTGGCACTGTGTGGCTACACTGAATAATGGTAGAGGTTTTCTTGTGAGATGCATTCTCCTTTCATCAAGTTTGTTTGTAGAGCAACACAACAAGGCACATGCACTGAGCCAACTTTGGCGCTGTTTATAATACAAGAGTCCTTATCAGAAATCTTGAAAATCTCTGTATTTACAAAAAGCATTTGCTGGTATGAAACAAGTGTATTTTGCTTTCAAAGAACTGAAAACTCTTGGTTTTTTTTTTGGTTTTGCCAAAGCATTTTCCTGCAACATATATTTTTATGTACCTGCCATTGTAGTCAAACCTTGACTACAAATGAGAGGACTACATAAAATCCATGCCCCTTCCCTGCTTGAAGAGGTAAGTGGGGGAAGATTTAGACCTTTGCACATTTCTGTACAGGGAAACCAAGGCTTAAAACTCCTACTGTAAGTGTGGTACAGTTGAGACTGGCTGCTCTGCAACTCTTCCCAGGTGAGCATCTTAACTGCTGCAGGCATTGCCTGTGCTGAAGTTTCTCACTCCTATAATTTTCCTTCCTTAAAGGCTCAGATGTGCTCCTTTTCATCCCTGCCACCTTTTGCCTATCTTCTTGGTCTTTGTAACCCTTTTCTTAGACCTGAGGCCTATTCAGTCTTGAACAAACACAATTTCTTAGCCTGCTTCATTGGCCTGACAGCCCAAAGAGAGAAAAGTATTTTAATTTACAGTTTTAACATTTGATAATGCTGATAGTGATATGAAATGGTCAAGAAGGCCTTACAAAAATTATTTATCTCAAAATTGTTCTCATGAAGTTTTCACTCATTTTGGCATTGGAATGACAGAACCCATTGGGTTTATGGATCACATTCTAGCTGAGAGTTGCGCCAATTCACTGAACTGATTTTACTGTCAAGAGAGCTAAGTCAGTTGTGCTTGCTATAATTCCACTCTGAATTTCATGGAAGAAGTCAAATGAGTAAGTTTTGTGCTTGTGTTGTGATTAATTTGTTAGTTCAAACAGGAAGCACCAGTCACTCTTGCTGTCTTTGGAGGAAGTTCAGACTATAGCATTTGTCACGCTGCTCAGATGAACTTACAGCCATATACAAACACAATGGAGCAGATGCTGAATAGCATTCACAGTTCCTGAAGAAGCTTGTTATGTACTAGAACCAGCATGAACCTGAAAGGGGATATGAAGGTTTATTTATTCTTCTTTCTCTTCTTGGATGGCAGGGGGGGAAGACATTTCTTTCTTTCTCTCTTCTTTTTTTTTTTCTGAGCAGTAAACAAAACAAGATATTCACGTTCACCTTGGTAAATGGACGGATGTTTCTCTTGTTGTAAAAATAAGCAGCAGTCAGGGGCTGAATGTGTGGCCGTAATAAGATACATCTATATATCATATGTGTTTTCAGACAAAAGAAGAAAGACTAAAGGCTCGACTCTAAGTCAAGAGGTGCTCCCTGGATGTCAGCAGCACCAGCTCTAGTAGGTTATTTATTGTGCTGTGTTCTGCTCATGTTTCATTGTATATTCCAAATCCCAGCAATCTGTACCAGCCATTTCTAAAGTTCTCAGAACATCCTTCTACTTCCTGCCCCAACATCTCATGCTTACATGGTCCTCCCTGTCCCAGAAGACTGCATTTCCACAGCAACATGCTAAAATCTAAACAATAATCACATTCTCAAGCATGTAGTGCTAGAAGTCATTATAAAAATTTCCTGGTTTAAGTCTCACAATTGGTCAGAATCCAAGGATGCATTGTCAGTGCATGTAAGGAAACATGGGGATAGAGGAGAGATGAAATCTTTTCTCGAATGAAAGTGAGTTTCAGTGTGTACATTTCAGTGTATACATGTTGTAGAGCAACATTTCATGGCTTTGGTGGGATTGATCTCAAAGAGCTTCAGTCCTCAAAAAAGTATTTTATGGAAACTAAACTTCTTGGGCTCTCTCTGTTGTTGGTGGAGGCTATCATGGTCTTTCATGTACACATCTTCAAATGGAATATATTACCTATCTGTCCTACTGGTGACTGCTGAGTATTGAGTCAGGATAAGTAGTTAAGGCTAGAAACTGAGGTTCTAAATAGAAAAATACTCAGCTAGACAAATCCCTGGTGGCTGGATTGCTGGGATCCTTATCAGACTGAAGAATTCTGTGGTAAGGGATGCTTATATTAAGTCTGAAATGAGAAATGTGTGTGTTAATATGGTGTGTGTGTGTGAGGGTGTGTGTTTGAGTGTCTGTGTGTGAAATGCAAGACATCTTGCATTGAGATTATAATTCTTTAAACAGGCACAGGAAAATTTGGAGTTAGAACCTTTCATCAGCAACCATTACCTGGAATTAAAAAAAATTGTCAAATTAAAATTGTCTTTCATACTGCAAGTGTTTATATTACTAAAAAATCAGAAATATAGCAATTCAAGCAACACATTTTATAAGCTGGAAAAGGAACACACAATTTTATGTCCATGGCATTGTTACTCTGCATTTTTTTGGTAAATAGGTATCTGAGAGTTTGACTTCACCATCTGAAATGTCTTGAAACATTGTCTGAATGTGTGCAGGATTTTTAGCTTCACTCCCATCAATGAAAACTTCCTTTCTGTGCTGTGCCTAGGTGGAGATTCAAGCATTTGCATCCCATGTCCTCATTTCCATACACAGGCTAAAGACACAGAGGTATCAGAATATCTTGGTGTGGGGTATCTCCATATCCATGGAGAGTTTGATGTCCAGCAAGCTGTGCCATCAGTCTGTGGGCTACAGTGCTTCCAGACCAGACATGCTCTCCAGTCAGACAACTAGAAATGTAGGGTGGAATGGATGGATGCTGCCTGCACCTGGCTGTTCCTATAAGCTATCATATGTGTTGATATATACATTGCCACTGAAGAAGTTCCTTTGAAGACCACTACCTTCATATATTTTTGCTGTATTCACTTATAACATGGCCTTCAAGGATAAAAGGACAAATAGCATTTTGTTTCAGGACAATTTGGCTGGTGGCAATGCAGTGAAATGGGAAAGCTTTGCTGAGTGTTTAGCCTTCTTGCTCTCTGGGTTGCAAAATTTTCTTGGTTATGGATTCAGAGCTGTGGAGCTAAACAAACCAGTTGTGTCTCATGGTTACATCCCCTTGACTGCATGGAGTTCATCTCACCAAGATCATAAAGAGTTCTTTGGGAAGACTGGCCAAGGTTTGTTCTGATCCAGTGGAATTGGTAATACCATTTTCCATAAGAAACAATACTATTATATGATATCTAATCAGTTCAGATGCCTGATTACATTTACTAATCTAATTATTAATTTCTTTAGCATCTTGACTTCATCCGGGATCACAGTTGTGGAGTTTTCCAGTAGCTTGCTTTATTCCTTTCTTACCATGTGTGACAACTTCCTATATTTCATAGTTTTTCATATGCTTGAGGTACCTTATATATGGGAAACACTATCAACATATTTTATTTACCAGAGAAACAGATTATGAAGGAGACTAAGCAGGTTTTTATTTCCTTGGGAAAAGTCTTGACAAAAGAAACTGAGTTGGAGAAAGGGAGAGATACATGGGAAAGGAGTTATTAATCTCCCACATGCATTTTGCAGAAGGAAAGCTTTAACAAAAATGCTCCACAGAGGGTACCTGTCTCCAGCTAGGATAAAATATATTTTCTAATCAGGAAGATTTATATTTAGTACTTGGAGAGAGAGAACCTGCTTTTTGTACACATGGTCATCATGTCTAGAAAACTAAATGTTCTTATTGAATGTGATGAGAAAAAATAATCACAGTAGTAGGTAGCAGTACCTTGAGATACTTGGTTTGCCTTCTGAATACTTCTCTTAAAAAAGTTTACTGAGACTGCAGTGAGGAAGAACTGAAATTTCATCTTGATCTCTAAATTACAATTTGCAGAAATATGGAAGAGTCACTGTCTCCCAGTTGCATCTTGTATGTGTGAAATTCTAGTGCCAGAGACAGCTTGGTGATACAGAAAATATGTCAACCCCTCAGAAGTAGAAGGAGAAGAAAAGTAACATAAAAAAGAGATTTTGCTACTGAGTTAAGCAGAAAGGAAAAATTATCTTCATCATATCAATATAACACCTTTATCTAACCATTTAAATATAAATTATTTGAGATTTTGCATATGTAATTCAATATAATTATAGTGGATATAATACTTTCTTTGTAAGCATGTGCTGTAGAACTTCCCTCTAGGATACAACAATTTGAAGTGCCCCCTTAATGTTCCCTTAGGCATTTTGAGCTTTTCTGAAGAAGAAAAAGAAGCTGTAGGTAACTAACACCCTAGTAAAAAAAAAACAGATTTTGTGGAGTTTGTTGACTTTTCCAGATAATATTAAGCAATAAATTTTCAAGACCTCAGACTGCTGTATATGCAATTGTAGGACTACATGTATGTTTTGGTCTATGTGGAATTTGAGCACGTGTTGTGATAAGAACACTTTCTTTTCCACATATAGTCTGAGAAGACAGTCATACGTCTAGTATTTGCTGTCCTGTTGCCCTTCTGACAATAATTAAAAATACATTTTTGACAATATCTTTGGGCCCATGGGTCAGTTGTTCTTCCTAATGGACAGAGTAATGGAAAATCTCAAATTGCTCAGCAACACCTCTCTGTATGTTTTGCAAATTATACATATTTTAGTTGTAGACGATATTTTGCTTATGATAACTTCTAGTTCATTTAGATCTGTGACATTAACAATATATTGGGCTTATCCAAGAAGGGCTATTTTTGAGGCATTATTAAATGACAAATATATTTTAAGCTGGGCAGATTGTCCCTTTCCCTTCATGGTCTTAAGAAAGACTGCAGCCTATGAACTTACATTTTGAGGTAAGCGTGGTTGAGTGCAAAAAGTCCTGGGTGATGACAATGGCCAACTGTGGAACAGGCTGCCCAGAAAAGTTGTAAAGTCTCATTCTTTGGAGACATTCAAGACCAATCTGGACACATTCCAGACTTAATCTAGGTGAACCTGCTCAGGCAAGAGGAGGTTGGACTAGATGATCTTTAGAGGTTCCTTCCAACTCCTAATGAATTGTGATTCTGTGAAACAATATGTGTGTGGGTCTTGGAGAGTGGTCTGCACAGAAAGGCTAGGTGTTGGCCAGTGAAAACATAGAAAAGGCTCATGAGTGACACAAAATTGTGTTTTAATGAGTTAGAATCTTCATGGTTCTGGGGACTTTGTTTGGTAAGCTGCTTTCTTGCATGCTTTGTCTTCTGCCTTTGAATATAAGCTCTTCGAGGTAAGGTCTCTGTCAGTACTTGAGCAGAACACTGTTTGGGTAGCTGCTGTAGTCCAAATTCTCCTGAAGATAAAGGCAAAACCAGGGCCAGAATGAAGGAAATTACATTTCATGCTCTAGCTCTAAATCATGTCAGACATGATAGCCTAGTATTCCCCACTCTGAGCACCGTAAAATGAGTGCAACCCTGAAAAACAAGAAGCCAGCATTTAATCATATTTTTTCTTTGAAACTTTAATCTAATAAAAGGTATCATTTTATTTGTTTTGTGTTGTTAAAGGGGAAACTACTACCACACCAGGCTGAAGGTTTTAAATCTTTCCTGTTCTTCCTGCTACCTCTGTGACCACATCCAAATGCCCAGGAAAATTTATCAAGCTGGAGGCATTTTTCTGTCAGCTTCACATCCTAAAACGAGCAGAGAGTGAGCTTAATCCAGCTGTTTTCTGGGTACTTAACTATGTAGTCTGATGGTGGTAGAACAGTTGCAGATGCGTGGTGTAATTATGTCTCATGATCCTAATTATTTTACCAGCTGCCATTACTTTAGATTTTTCCAAGAATGAGTAGTTTGTGAGCAAGTTGCAGAATGAGCTATTTTGCCTTTGTAAGATGGTGAATTTATAACCCGGCTAAGGACTGCTTTGGATTCTTATCAATTCTTTCAAGATTTATAGCATATTATTTCCTCTGCAAATGGATTTCCAACATACAATTTGTTTATGTTGTAATCCCACCAGTTTTTGTGGAAGAAAGCTTTAAAAGGAAAAACTGTCTTTGAAGCAGAAATTCAAGGCAGTCAGTTCAGCAGTTTAAGTGGCTGAAACTGATGAAAGTTTGTACAATTTATTATTTGAGTAATGCCATACTCCTATCTGTGCCTCTTGGGTCACCTTATGAAACTCACATGGGAAAAAGGAGATTATCCCTATGGCACCCGCAGTGGAGTTTTTCCAGATCTGGATAAGGATGTTTTAAACAGTCTTATGTGGGGCAAAGCAGCCACATCTCCTCCTGGAAGATGTGCCTTAACAAGTGGAAAATGTTGGTTAATACATATGAGACCAAGATTTTAGCTAATACACAGGCTAATATGTCACAGGAGAGCAGGAGCATCTGGCTACTAACTCTACATGCCATCGCTTACTATCCCTGTTCACGCCGCTGGTTGTTAAACAAGAGTGGGGAGAAGAAGAGTGTGGGTTGTAATGTTAAGGAATTGCTGTGGGGACAAATATTTATGAAGTAAATATCAGTGCTGTCTTGTGAGTTCAATTAAATTGACGCTTTTTCTTATACCAAGTGCTATTTGAGGTCAGCACAAAGGCCAGTGTTTAAACCCATCCTGACTCAGAGGAGTAGCTACATCCAGGAGGTATAGATTTCCAGAAGTTAAGCTCATCTGAGAACTTTGTAATCTTTATAGGATTGCAACTGTAAAAAATTTAATTGATTATAGGAGTTCACCAGACAAAAACATCTGTAGAATATTTGGATTATAATTATAAAAAGGGGTAAAAATACCCCAAAACTGAAAGCAAATACATAAGTAGCAACAGTAAGGAACAGATTATTTTTTAAACTATTTTTTTCTTCCTCTGGTAGATTAATCTTTTTTTCTTAGTCTTTGGTTGTGGAAATGTGACCAAAGTAAATCCATAACAGGACATCTAAAAGCTGAGAAGGTAAAATGAAGACAAAATTTAAGTCTGATGCCATGCTAGCAGTCTAATTCTTATGTATTCATCTTGAATTCACAGGAAATGTGATGTTTCTCTTTGCATCATCCTTACCACAGAGCCCTTGATCCCAAGAGAAATATCTCAACTTCCAGCTAAAGTATTTTCTGGGGAGATGACATTTTATGACAGTCAACCAATCAATCAAATCAAACAATGTTTTTGGAAAAGTCTTTTGTTTGTATGATTAACATTCTTGAGTCAAAGCTTCAGCTTTCTATTGGAAGACAAATATCACTTGAAAAGTTTCACCTGAACAATTTACAAAAACATAGAGAAATGTCAAGGAATCATCAAAAGAAAGTACCGGAATTTTGAACTTTAAGTCTGAAGTGTAACACAGGGGAGTCACAAGCTTCAAGGAACTGGCAAGGGGAACACTGTTAGCACTTAACTCTAGTGAAAAAATATCCCAGCTAGAAGAAACTACAGTCACAACAGGAAATAAGGATTTTGAGCTAGAAAAGATGATTTGAGAGAGATGTAGAAAGAAACCAACAAGGACAGTTAACATTTATTCTTCTGTGAGAATGGAAGATGGTAAATTATCATTTCCCTCCAAACTACTATCTTAAAATGCTCTCCACAGGGGAACAGTGCTGTACTTAGGATGTGTTTGCAGTTCACAGGCAGGTCTCCATTTCAGTTTTCTGAAAAAA
>VXBZ01004778.1:98710-121923 GCA_013399135.1 Heliornis fulica | reverse complement strand
CTTTTTTTTTTTTTCCCCCAGTCCACATTAGGAGTAAACCAAAGTGCTGTTTCATCAAGAGATGCCTGTTTCTGTTCAGCCTGTGCTGGCGGTTTGGGGGTTTTGAGGGGGCATTGGAGAACCTCAGGAAACAGTGTGGAAGTTCCTCCAGGGCTGTTCTCTTCGTCCATATTAATGAGGACTCCAGCAAACAGGATCAGTCAGGTAACATCGAGTTGGAGGCTGGAGAGACACCTGATATCATCCTGAACGCTCACAACAGGGCTTTTAGTCCGTTCCCAGAGTAATCCAAGCTGAGAGGCCGTTCCACTCACTGAGCTGCTCTTTGCTTTGACCTTGTAAACAGGCTCTTTTCTTTGCTGTAGCACTTGTGGTTTTTGTGGTTGTCTTCTTTTTGTTTGAAAGTGTTAGAACACATTAAAGCCCAACTCTCTTGACATGTAACTCCCACTGGAAGCAGGATCTCGGACCCTGTAACTGACCTGCCTTGTAGGGAGAATTGCAAAGACAGTGTAATAAATGATGGAAAGATCACATGACAGCCAGGCAATAGACTCTCACGTTACCAATGCCAAGTAGAGAATGAGGCTGTTCAGTACGATCCAGCTTGTAATTTTTCTCATTTCTTCAGATACACCAGAGACTGCAGAAATTGACCATATAACCACATTAGTCAGTGACTCCTCTTTGTTCTCTGAAGTTTAATAAGGGAACTGAAAAGGTAATGCTTTTGTGATGAAAAAAAAAGACAGAGATTTGTTTCTAAAAGTTCACCATGGTCCTTCTCTTTTGGTGTGTGTCTGCTTCCCATAAATATGCAAGATACTATCCGGTATGTCCTTAAGCTTGTATTCCCATTTGAAATGGTAGCTCAATAAGGGTTGACTCTCTGGTGAGCCTTATTATTTATTATTCTTTTGTGAAGGTAGCTTTTTACAATTTGATTTTAACCATCCTTGAGTGATTCCATGGTTTTGGATGGACTTTCCTCTACCTCTGCTCTTATCAGAGAGTATTGCCTTGGCTGATCCGTCTGAGAGGACCCCTCTGAAGCTAGCACAGCTTCAATAGGGATAGTCCCTTTTGTTCTTCTGATTCTCCAGGGCCTATGTTCCCTCTGTCAACCTGACATGCTGAGGATGTATTTTTTAAGAGGCTCCTTAGTTGAGAAGGTTTTCCTGTGCTTTCATCTCAGGTTGCTTTCATTAGCAAGAGCCTTTCTAATGCAATTTGGTGTAAGCATCCAAAGCATGCTTTTTCTTATGTTTCTTGCCTTTTTTCTATGAACATTTGTAAACACAGTTTATTTTTATACATTAAAAATAATTATAAAAATATTTATATCTTATAACATATGATTCAAGTATCCATGTGGCTTTTGTACTAGCCTGTTAACAATGGCTTCAAGATAACTGGTTGACAACAAATTAAATCAATCCAATGAATCAGTCTATTACAGGATGGGGATACTGGGATATCTTAGAGATTATGCAAGGCCCCTAGTACTATTCAAATAATGGCAGATGGTACCCTGCTGGGGTCAGAGGAAAAGTCAGACTCCAATAGGCAAGTTTGCAAGGATCACACCTAAGCAATGAGGGAGGTCAAGAGGCCTGACGCATCAGAAAAAGAGGATATCCACCTATGTGAACTTTTCTACTTGGTGTTTATATTTGCTGTCTTGAAATCCAACATGTTCTACTCCTGTGGCCATAACACACTTCCCATTTTCCTTTGGGGAATAATGAAAAACGGTGATTTGTCTTTGCTTAGGACATTCCAGACACTCTTCCAGGATGGGGATTGTATTGGCTCTTGACATCAAGCTTGTTACAAGCTTCAGTGGTGTGAAAAGCCAGCTCCCACACTAGGGAAATATTGCAAGTGACATCTTCATTTTCAGGGTTTGCCATTACTGATACCTCCAAACCTCTTCAACACTTATTTTTTGACATATCTGTGACCCTGGAATTCATTTAAAGTCAGAATGCCAAAACCTCATGAGAGGAAGAGGCAGCAGTTGAATTCACATTTTTTTGATCTCTATCATCCCCTTCTAACTTCTTTTATAATAAAGACATATTTTGCTTGGCAAAATATTTCTTTATTGACAGCTTTAAGTCTGAATGTAATGGAAGTGAAATGTTCCTTGGTTTTATCTTGGTAATTTTTTTGTTCAACTCAAACCCTCTGGAAAATTTCTTGCTTGTTAGGATTTATAAAATGAAAATTCAGCTCCTTAAAACTGTTTCATAAATGTGCTAGGGAGAAGAATATGAAGAAAGAATATGATAGTTATTATTCTATAATTAGAGTTTGTTGATGGAGATTTACAGTGTTTTGGTAAATACGAATCCCATGCCTTGTGTTGCTTCCCCTCCCCCCAATACATCGAGGACAGAATTTTAATGTAGGTCCTGAGCAGAAAGACCTTTATAGGTGGGAGGCAAATTTATAATATTTTATAAATATACTAATTATACAATTAAACAATATGTAAATGAGATATGAGAAAATTGAAGTAACAGTAGCCCATAAGATTAAACGTGGCTTGTTAGTTCTGTGATTTTTATTTCTGTAATTGTATTTTCATCTGTATGAAGTATCATTATGACCATTGCTGATGAGCAGGGTGAAGTTTGCCCTGAAGACCTCTGGGTCATGATGAATGACTGAGCTGATGAATGCATGAANTCTTCTGCTCAGCCTGAACTATTATTATTTCTCATTTTTAATTATTATTTTATATCTATTTGCTAAGTGAATATGGTTCACCATACCAATGAGTTTTCAGGCATTTTGGAAGTGAAATTGCCTTGCTGTTGTAAGATGTAAGTAATCATCTTACTATTTGATACATAATGAATCAGCTGCACTTAGCTCATTTAAAAGATAATCTCATTGATTTTGACTAATAGGAAGTCAGATGGGTTTCCATGGTGTAGAGACCATGAGAGGTCCCAGGTTGCTTGCTCTCACTGATTAGGCTAAGAGCAAACTGTTGTGCTGTAGAAACACTTCTGCTAACTTCCAGTTTGCAAGGGCCATATTTATAATCGTGGTCTCCTTCCCTTCATGCTTCCCTCATCCAGACAGAAACTAACCTAACACAGAGTTCAAAACTACCCTGGTCAGGCATTTTGGAGGGACTTCAACTTTGAATACCACTTCACTTCCTGGAAGGAAAATAATCTGTTAATGTGCATCTCAGATGTGAGCATCCATGCTTTAGCATACTGATTTGTTGTGATGGCAATGTGTCTACTAAGAAGACAGTTGAAATAAGGTACCTGTGATACCTGCATTTCTCCTCCTGCTGCTGTTTGCATGGCACTACCAACATCATACCAGTGAGGAATCTGGAGAGTCTCATCTCCAGAACATGTACCACAAGTTTTAAAAAGGATGTCTACATGTCTATTTTCAAACAGCCATGCATTTTGAAATGTGTAGGCAGTATTTCATTGTCTTACCACTTTTCCACCTTCTTCTAGTGGCTTTCAGTCTGCTATGCCTATACCTCTTACTTGTACTATTTGAGGTAGGAAAACATTGACACACTTAATGATTTTAGATTTATAATCTTATTTTTATTGTATTTTAAGATAAAATAGTGTTGCATTCCAACTGGAATTGCTCATACAAAAGCAAAGCATGAAAATGCACAGAAAATGCTGTTTTCCTGTAGAGACCATTTGATCAGAAATTGTAGTTGAATCCTGATCAGTAGTACTTTGTGCTTGTTGTCTGTGGGAGGGTATTTGATAACAAATGTGATGAAGGCATTGAGTACATAGCCTACCCCATCACAAAGAATCAGTCATGGCAATGTCCCAGCACAAACATCAAAGAACAAAGGTCCAGAAGATTGAAACGTCATCATATGGTGACCTTGGCTAATGATTTGCATGCTGCTGATGGTGAAGTTGTGGCACTGCCTCCTGCATCACAGCTCTCAGCTCAAAATTAGAAAACTTTCTCCTTTGCAGGTCTGGAGAGCCTAAATTTCTTGCCCAAGATTTAGAAAAATCACTGGCATTACACTAATAGTCATCAAGATTTTAGTGTGCCTAACTGTTCATTATTATGTCAACCATGACTGAATTAGATAAAAAGCAAGGGCAAAATGCAATGTTTAAAAGGACAGAATCAATGGTTTACCAGAGTATGTGCTGGTACTGATTACAGGTATGTGTTGGATAGACCAGGACATGAGTCATCGCTCCATTTACATGTTTACATGAGTAAAACCAGAGCTTCAGGAGCAACATTTACTGAAATGTCTAGTAGATCAATTGGTGAATGCAGATGATACTAAATATACATTTACAGGCTGCAATTGTTCCATTATTAAAATCCAGAGGGAAGAATATTTTAAGAATAAATGAAGGGTACACATTTATTGTCCCACATATGGCCACATTAGACAGGAACTCCAATAGGAGGGATTTGAAACTAATGTGCGTTTTATTTTGAGATTATGGAGTCAGTTGTGAGTAATTGGTTTAGGCAGAAGGAGAGGTTGGACACAGAACAGACACTCACCTCTCTATCCAGCACTGCTGAACAGACCCCCTCCATTGGAGGGATGCAGCTACAGTCTGAGGTAAAGTAGTGGCAGCAGTGGAAATCAAGCGTGAAATTAAGCCACAAAAGGTCAAACAGAATTCTCATTTCAATCATCACAGACAAGTTTTATGGTCTAAGAAACAGGACCTTAAGGGCCTTTAGCTACATTTTTAAGAGGTAGACAACTCTCCAAATGTGTTTCTCCCACCAAATCCCAAACAGTGCAATGAAAACAGTCCTTATTAAAATAAAGCACTTGAAGTATGTTGTCAGAACGTATATGAATCAAAGGGTAAGGTTTCGTGGAAGAACTTGGAACATAAATGTTACATTCCCCTCAGCAGAAGTAGAGGAAGAATGTATACAAAAGAAAATTACAAACTGAGAAAAGTAAAATGTTTTTAGGTTCCTGGCCAAAGGGAAGCTAACTGGGGGTGATATCCAATATGGGAAATGATGTATTTTTACAAATAATACCTCAGAGGTTGTTGAATTAATGTGTTCTTTTGCCAAAGGGTCCTTTGTGGAGCATTACAAGAAACAAGGTTTTTTTTTGGTGTTACTGTGTCTTTGAAAGTCACTACAACTTATTCACACATACAGAAAGCTCTACCTATGCAGACTGAACAAGTCCTCAGGCCCAAATCCTTCATCATGTGGAAAAGTGCCTATCATGGAAGATACGCGATACCAGGGAACATATTTACCTGAAGAAAACAGAAGAGTGGGTAGAAGGTTTTGACACTGTAATGGATACTGCTTCTTTGATGTGTAGGTGTCTTTGAGACTGCAGAAATGTCACTGTCCATTCCCTTTTACATCACCTGAGCTCACCCATCACCACTTACTTCTGCACTGGCATCCTACCCAGGGGCAACAAGACACGCATGTGCTGTTTGCCTCTCCAGGCCTCGTTCTGTTTCCTGCCTTTTCATTCTTCACTGCTCTTGGAAACGTTTGATGGGTGTTTACCCATGGAAACAGAGCTTCTGCTTGTTTGTAAAGCAAATAGAGGAATTAAATCCATCCCAAACTTCTCTCATGTGTTTCCTGTCATCCTCTCAGATTTCTAGTCCTATAAAAGGGCTCCTACACCAGTGCCTTTCCATGTGCTTCTTTTAATAGTTAGTCACCATGTACCTTTCAATGGTACCTTCTTTTTTACTAGAACTAGCTGACTGTTAAGTGTAAGCACATGTACTGACTGCTCTCTGACCCTGGTTAATTTTCTTTTTCAAGCAGGGTCTGTTGCACATTGATGCTTGTAGGCAGTTTAAAGATTTACCTACCCTCGTTTGAATTACTCCCTGATTTCTAGTTAGAATGGAAAAAAGAGAAGCCTCTGAAAACAGGACAAATTGTTGCTTGAACAAGAGTCCAGAATGACTGTAAATAGGAAGCAGCCACCCTTATTTAATTGAAATATCCATGGTATTGAAGTATCATCACTGTATATCTGACACTAACTAATTGGGTGTAACTAAGATACGGTGCATCTTTTCACTCCCAGTGCTCCAGATAGCAGAGGGCTTAGCAACTATTCATTAATGGCTGACTTTTTCAAACTATTTAATACATTTCCCACATATATATGATTTTGCTCAGTAAAGTGTTCAGCTACAGAAAAAATAAAAGACACAGGACCTAGATAATTATTAAACAACAATTATTCAACAATTCCATATTTATAATTTTAAATAAAAATTTTTCCTCAGCATTTTAATATTTTTTAAATAGAATAATAGGACCAAATAAAAAGTTATTTTAATTCTGGTTTATTTCATGTGTTAAAACATACTTTAGGAATACCGTTTCTTCATTAGTTAACAGATTTTCAAAAGATATAATTTATTTTTTTTTTACATACAATAAAATAAAATACAATCAATACTATCAATACAATACAATAAAATTTTGGCTGATTACACCATAAACAAACCCATAAGAAATTCTATCTTCTTCAGAATAACATTAGTGATCAGTAAAATGCTGCATTACAGGATAAAATAGAGCTGGTGAAGATTCCATGAGAATTTGTTTGGATTCACTTCTAATTCCCACAGCCTGATTCAAACCAATATGTGGGCTTTGACAACTAAAACAATGCTGCTGAATAAAAAGAAGCCCTTGCTGGAAGAGACGGACTTGACCATGGATATTTTAATGAGGGGTCACACTTCTATACCAGAGATAATAATCCCCTTTCATGGGTGAGATATCTTTTATTTCATCTTGAAAGCTAAACTTGAGTATTACATTTGTTCACATTCAGTTATGGGGTCTAACTACTTAGTTGTCCTCCAAGCTGTGCTTCAATGTACAATGCAAATGTCACACTGGGGATGGGTGACTTGACACTGACAAGTGATTTCTTGGCTTTTAGGAAAAAAAATCCTCTCCACATGACAGGTCCATTAGACTATAAGGCAATTGTGCTCTTTCACTCTCTATCTTACATAGCAAGACACGTCCCAAATAAAATACTGCACAGGGCAGGGACCAAAAGAGTAATGTTTTCCATGAGACACTATCGTTTTATTTTTTCACTGTGCTATAAGTGTTTAACTTAATAATTTATAAACTTACAGATTTATGAATCACTCAGGGCAGAGTACTTGTTGTACAACACCATTTATATTGATAATGCCATGAGAATATTAAATGCAATAATTCATAATCCTACATTGCTTAAGCTTTCTCAGGTAATTAAATCCCTGATTTAAATCCCTCTAAAATCAGTAATGTAAACAGTGGATTTTGTAAGTTTTGGACCAGTCCTTGTTTACAGTGCTCCTGCTATTTCACTCCCAGTCTTAGCTTCTGGGTGAGTATAGGTGTTCCAGATGAAAAATATACATTATGAGTAAGTAATTTCACTGAAGAATTTACCCAGAGGTGCATATTCTTTTCATTAGTCCACAGTGTGAGTTTATTGGGTGACAGAATTTACTAATTTTTTATCCATTCAGAGCATATCAGAACTTCTCGAGCTGGTCTGTAAAGTAGAAATAATGGTCAGAGAGGAATGTGCACTGATTGCAATAATTTGGACAGGAACAATGAAGTCAGAGATGAATGCAATTATCAGTTCTTGTTCTTTTTTCATTTCAGACAATGTAACTGCACAAAGTTGTTGGAAACACATGGAGATGTCATCCATGGTTTCATCATTTCTCCTCGCATGTGTTGGCCCAATTGATGCCAGGGAATTTATTATTGGTTTGATCTGGTGAACCAGATGTAAATCATGCTGTTTGTTTATTATGTCAAAGTTACCTGAATAAAATGAGCCAAAGATGTAAAATAAGATCTCTGGTTCTCTTCCTTTTGTAAATGTGGAAATTGGAGAACTTCCTCATTCAGTGTACAAGAATGAATTCAAAACTTTGAGAATTAGTAAATCCAGATACAGGATTGCAGAGATCTGGCAGTGGAATGGGGAAATTAAAGGAAGATAAATTGAAAAGGAAAAGAAATACCCATACTAGGATTTGGCCATTGTTAAATATGTGTTTTCAGTTTGTAATTTAAGTGGTATCATTATTGCAGAATCATATCACTATAACAATAAACAAGCCTAGTATAAAATAAACACTACTTATAAGACATTCATTCATGCTACCAGTTCTGGACAGCTCTGCAATCTTTAAAAATGCACTTGTTTCCTTTAGATCCGGAATATCTCATCCAAGTGCTAGGGAACAAAAGGCTGTGTATCAAACAGAACAGTAATTTGATTGAAAATTAAAAGACTTATTCCTCACAGTATCCTTGCAAGTTGCATCTAGGGAATTTCTTATAAAATTAAACATTCTGCAGTGACCATTACCGAAGACTGGTCCAGATGGAGGTCTGTCTCTTAGCTCTGACATGCAAAAGACCTTCCCTATGCAGGTTTGTTTGTGGTGTTTTTTTCGAAGCTTGCATTTTCTCCCATGTTGTAAATCTATTCTGAACCCTGCATCAATCTGAAAATTTCTTTTCATTTGCTTTACCACCTTGAAATATGCATAGCATTCTGACAGCAGGATGCACTGTAATGTTCTAGGTTGAGTGATGGGTACTGCCTCAATTGCCTCTGTTATCCAAGTCAGGGTAAATCCTGGGCCAGCCACCTGTAAAACTCCCCTGTGGTGTTTGTCTCAGTTTTATTGCACTGAGAATGAGCTGGTTAACTGCAGACTGGATGTTGGGAATGAGCTGATGTGTATATGGCATGGACAAACAGACCACTAGGGATAAAAGTAGAGATCTCCTCAGAGATTAGGGAGGCTGGTTAATAAAATGTTTTGGCTTTCCAAGAATACCCATAACAGATTGTCAATACAGTAATGCACAGGTCTGGCTCCTGTCACTGCATTTTTACATGAGTATCTTGTATGTACTGGGCAGCCCCAGATACTCATCTCCTTAATTTTACAGATTTTACTTTAGATTAAAGTTTTCTTGGAAATTCCTCTGAAGAAATCAAGTACAATCTTGCCAAGAAGTGTGAATTTTATTAGCAGTGAATATACCTCCTAATATATTTGCAATACTTGCATGCAGTATGAGCATACACATATAAAATATACCAGCAGCCAAGGCATGTGTTATCACACCCAGAGCTAGAAATGTCTGTTATATATGAGGTATTATTGCAGGTAGTGGCAAAATACATTTGCTAGCACAAAAGATCTTTTTTGGATAGAAAGGAGTTGCAATTGCAATTTTCTCTTCTTTGTAGTGTTGTCATATGTGACCTTTGACAACCCCTAAACATGAGAGGATTTCTCATAATCCCAGAATCAAGTTGAAGATACATGAGCACATTAAATACTCATTCTAGATATGGACAAAAAGGTGCTACACAGGAGCTCTGTGCCTCATGTGGGTGGTTCCATGTGAATAGTGAAGGCCACATAGTCATGTGTACATAGTGCGGCCTATGTCCTTGCCAGCACTGAGAACACCATTATCTGCCCTATGTCTGGCCACTGACAGGGAAGTAGTAAATTCTGTTTGTTAGATTTACTACTAATGTATGAGCACCTTTAATCCAAAAGTACAGACTTTTCTGGGTCAGATGGGATACTCAGGAAGGTATATTTTGTTTAAAACAATAGATATCATGTAACACACTCTTACGTGTTGGTAAGCGGGGAGTATTGCTGCTAAATCTCGGCTCTGCTGTGGGGTCTCATGGCCAGAAGGAACCAGCAGGTCAGATCACACAGTCTGACCTTGGAGGTTTTAAGTTTCACCTAGCATCTCCTACATGGGTCACATTAGCTTGGGCTGGAGTTTCCAGCCAGATTACCAGTACAAGGTACTAAAGTATTGCCTTTAGTGGGGAACAGGAGCCAACTGAGAGAGATACCCCCAAATCCCAAACACCTCTCCAAAGGAAGGAACAGGTCAGTGTAGTGGGCCCTTGTGCTGAGGGGGGATATAAAACCCTCCAAATACCACTGGCACTCTGTCTTTGAGGGAATATCCTTTTAGCTCTCAAATCTAACACATCCTCTGCATGCAGGTGAGGCAGGAGATGCTGAAAGAGTGGCTCACAGCTCTGCCCTCTGCTAGGGACTAAAGACCCCATCAGCTGCTGGAGGAAGGAGGAAAATGACAATAAAGCTATGCACAGAAAAAAGTGGTGGGGTTATTTTTCTTGCTCCTGAGGGCATCAGGAAGGGAAATGCAGCTGTGATTGTGGGAAGAAGCCAGTTCAGCTTTGGCAATGATCTGATATGCTGGTCCATCAGAAATGTACTCTCAGCCAATTCTTTTGAAAATGTCATGAGGGAATGGAAAAAATTTACAACTTGCCCTGTAAAGTTATCAAATGTAACTCTTAGTTTGAAAGCAACATTTTTATTCAAACATGATGGTAAAATAAAAGCATTATAATACTTCTAAAATAAAATCTTTAATTTTATTAGACCCTTCATATTGACATAACATGTTCCATTTGCTCTGAACCAATTCCCTCCCCCTACCCCTTGAGATTTATGTTACATGGTTTAATTTCCACAGAACCAAAAAAATATTTAGTATTTCTCCATTCTAATATCTCCTTTTGTGCTCTGAAACCTGCAATGGAAAGCCCTGGGTGGCAGCTAGATGGCATTACTATTGTTTCTACCAGTTTTGCTTGCCATTCCTTTTGATACTTGCACTGTTTCCACAGATATAACAAAGCATGTTTCCAGGCAATTATTTATGATGTTCCCTAAATTCTGCTCTGAATCACCACTTTCTAAGAAAAATCTTCTGATTTCTAGAAACAGCCTTTTTACTTTCTTCATAAAGTTTGGTTTCTAATAACTCTCCCAGCTTTCTTCTTTACTGATGTTTCATCACTAAACAGAGTATTTTAGACGACACATATATAATTTTGCTAATGTTTCTTCAATACTGAAGGTTATGAATAATGCTTAGCAAGAAATAATCAGTATTATTATTTCCCAAATGAACTCAGTGCCCTCATAATTTTAGTATCCCTCTGCCTTCCTTGCAGATACAATTCCCTTTACTAAGGTAATATTTGTCCTAAGAGCTGACTCTAACTGCAGAGGAACTGGTCCCCCTTCCAGAAGAAACTGTATTGAAAACTCACTGAGCCCCTTGTCTTAAGACAAAAATATTCCTTGAATATGATAAAAATAAATTGGAATACTGTTCATGCTATCTGGCAGTCTTATGAGTAAAAGTATAACAACTTTCAGCAAAGATCTGTTGAAGACTTCAGCCAATGTATGCTCCCTGAAGTTCCTCTGGAGAAATCAGAAGGTGATAGAAAGGTAATGATGGCTGGGCTCAAGGGAAACTTCCATGGAAAGGTGACTCCTGGCTAGGGAAACTCCCATCAACAAACATGCCCTTTTCCTCAAGTGGGATGAAGGACAGACAGAAAAGACAATGGGGAAAATACTGTCAGTGCTACTTTGTGCTGTAAGAGAACTGCTGCCTTCCTGCATTAGTGCATGATAAATAGCTTGGGACGGGGATCCTCATGCACATTGAAAAGGTAAAAGCCTCGTTGGTCTCACTCCCTACAAACACAAGGGTTACAGTAACTTGGACAGCCTTACATGAACATCGAGTGTGCAGACTGAACATGGTTTGTTTGTAAGGTGAGACTATAGCAAGATCATCACTGAAGAACATGAGGCAAAGGACAGATGGTCACACTGACATCCTCCACTCTTCCTTCTGCTTCAGTCCCTGTGCAAGAAGAGGAGAGAGGACAAATCCTTGTTTAACCCCATCTATGTTTTTGGTTTGGGTTGTTTTTTTTTTTTCTGTTGCTGGGCATCACTGCTAAATTTTGCTCAAGCCTTCCAAGAAGGGAACTCTTTGTCCCTCTTAGATTCATTTTTCCTCTCTCTCCCCTCACTCCTGGACTAGCAGTTGTGCTGCCCCAGCTGCTCACTGCTCTCCACCAGCCCTCACAGGACGATGCTGCTCTGCAGATCAGAACAACGTGCCTGACACAGTGCACTCAGCAAACCAGATGGTTGTAGATTGTGTTCTCATGAGAGGTTTTCTCAGTCATTGCCACTGGACAGTTAAAGAGAGACCAGTGCAAGCTGCTCCTTGGTGGGTCACTCTGTTTCCCCCCCTGCAGCTAGCATAAACACTGAAGAATTGTTTTTAGGAAGTGGCAGGAAAGCAAAAAGCTATTATTACAATAAACACTGAATGGCAGGCTGCTCTTTTGAAACAGTCCTTTGGGTTAGGGACAGTCTGACATCCAGTTAAGACCTACTCTTTTCTGTTAGTAATAGAGCTTCCCTACCTCGAGGACAGACTGCATGGATCAATGTTAGTGGATTTGTTAAAAATAACATGCATTTACAATCCAGCACAATTTGCAACTAAAAAGCAACTGCACCAATTACAAACTCAGCAGATGTACACCCACACTTTTTCCCCTTGGTGGTACAGAGATGGTGTTGGGAATTAATTACAGGTCTTCCACCCAGACCAGACTATGTCAAACAGCCCTTTCAAAGCTAACGATGGGTTTGGATGCCCAAAATCTCCTGTTTTCTCCACCTACATCCTTTTGTTGAGTAAAACTGCAACACTCTTTGCAGCCCTCCAAGTTCAGGTTAGGGGAAGGGCTTTTAGTGTGGCTCTCCATTTGGAATAAGTTAAACCAACAATAAAGTTCCTTGGCCTCATGTCTAAGCCAAATTAACTCCAGAACTTCCTTGCCAGAAGGGAGGTATACAAAGTCACTCATAAACCTCCTTTCCTTGTCTCCTGTGTCCATAACTTACAAATATACCAATTATACAAATTTACTCTATGCCTCAGAACACATTGTGGTGTTTTTGTGTTGGTGTAATATCTTCTTCTCATTTACATCACTGTGAATTGGTAAAATCAATGAACATATTTACTTACTGTCACTGACTTTTTATCTGAGTTTAGATATATTCAGTTGATACACTGTTGGAGCAAAAATGCTAATGGTAAACATTCAGGCCAACAAAGGAATGAAATAGACTGAATTTAGATCCTGCAGTGCTCATGCCTAAAATTACTAGGAAACAAGACAGGTATCTAAATTCCCCATAGAACTTGTGCTCCAGACCCTTCACCAGCTTTGTTGCTGTCCTCTGAACACACTCCAGCACCTCAGCATCCCACTGGGGGGATTTAAGTTAAAAATCAGGAAACATTTCTCTACTGAGAAGGTTGTTGAGCATTGGAACAGGCTGCCTATGGAAGTGGTGGAGTCACCATCTCTCAAGGTGTTTAAAAGCTGTGTAGATGTTGTGCTTAAGGACATGATTTAGAGGTGGACTAGGCAGCGTTTGGCTGTGGTTGGACTCGATTATCTTAAAGGTCTCTTCCAACACAAATGATTCTATGATTCTTTAAGTTGTAATAAGCAAGTTTCAGTTTTGTAAGAATTCATCATGGCTGCTTGGACCCTGAGATAGAAGGACTGTCAGACATGAGGTGCATCCAGATTACACATTGCACCCTGGTGCTTGCAGCAGGTGCTTTGGTTAGTACTCCTGGTATCTCTTAGCAAGGAGTAGTGCTGCTACAAGGCTATGAAGAAATAATTGTATCCCCCACTGAATTAGAAAAAATGGTGAACAAAGCAGAAGAACCTGAAGGAAACCTTTGATGTTGTTAAGGGTGAACATCTTCCTTCTTAGTGGATAGAGAATGTTCCTTTATGGCAAAACCAGAATGTATCAGAGAATCTGTCACAGTCCAGAATTACTGCAAAAATGACAAGATTTAGAAACTAGCTTTTCAGAAGGGAACAGAAAAATAATGAGAATCAGTTGAGCTTATTTGGATCTGATCCTGTAAGTAAATCTTTGAACCAAAATGGATGCGGTCTGCTAAGTGTACAACACGTACAACACAAATTCAAGGGCCCACGTGTATGTAAAACAACTTATCCCCACTTTTATTAAGCCCAAATAAATCTTATCCAAAACTGTCACTAGAAATCACATCTTAATCTCATCACAAAAATACCTTATATATTGTCTATATGGCTTAAAGGCAACCAGCTGTTGTATTACTTATATTTTTCTATGCACTTATTTTCTCTTTTTCCCAGAAGAAAACAAGCACATTAACAAAGGTGGTTATGTTCAGATTCTAGATCATGCTTATCAAAGCACACAGGCTTTCTTGGTAGATGCTGGATTTTCTACAACAAAGATACTATAGAATCATAGAATGGGTCACAAGCACCTTAAAGATCCTCAGTTTACAATCTCCCTGCCATGGGCAGGCACACCACTCACCAGACCAGGATGCTCAAGGCCTCATTCAACCTGGCCTTGAACACCTCCAGGGAGGGGACAGCCACTGCTGCCGTGGGCAACCTGTGCCAGGGCCTCCCCACCCTCAGAAGGAAGAATTTAGTCCTAATATCCAATCTAAATCTCCCCTCGCTTCCAGTTTAAAACCATTTCCCCTCATCCTGTCATTCCATACATTATAAAATGTTCCTCCCCAGCATTTTAGGTCCCTTCTGGGACTGGAAGACTGCTCTAAGGTCTGTCATGAACCTTCTCTTCTCCAGGATGAACAATCACATCTCTCTCAGCCTATCTTCATAGCAGAAATACTCCAGTCCTCTGATAATCTTCGTGGCCTCCTCTGGACCCTCTTTATGTTGGGGGCTCCAGAACTGGACACAGTACTCTAAGTGGGGACTCAGAAGAGTGGAGTAGAGAGGAGAATCAGCTCCTTTAAGGTGATCAGCTGTATCAGCTTTACCAAAAGAAATCTGACCTCAAACATGAGCCCAAGGTAAGAAATAGGAATGACAGAACTTCTATGCCACCTGAAAACTTTATTATTTTTTTTTAATTCCTCTCTTTTACTGTTTGTTTCAGTCCTGTCTTTTATAGCTTACAATATCACAGTTTTCTTCTACTGGTGGATTTTTTTTTGGTAGTAATTGTTTGGCAGTCATTATGAAATAATTTTAAAAATATGTAATTCTTGTAAGATGAGCTCCATTTTGCCTTTCAAGCTCATTTAAGCTTAGCTGGTCTTCTACAATACTAACAGTATTCTTAGTCAAGATTTTTAGAGATTTTTGACGAAAACATGGTTTTCATTTGCCTGTAAATTAAAATAAGAAAAAGGCTTGTTTTATTCCATTTCTTTAAATAACAAAAAAAATGTTGAAAATACTTAATTTTTAACTCTGTTCTCAAGGAATGAAAGTGTCGATAGATTCATTAAGTAGGTTAAAATAAATAATATTATTGAATAAGCCTTTCAGAACCACAGCTTAAAGCTGTGATATCTTTACATTTTTGATAATACATCTCTGTCATAGGGCTAGGGTAAGGTTATTCAAGGGTAAGGCTTTCAGAAAGAACTGAATAATTTAAGATAGCAAGTCCCATTGGAGAGAGAAAGTGGAGGTCCTAAAGTAAAGACTTTGAAAGCCCAGTAGAGAGAATTCGTAAAGGCTCAGTTTCTTCTTGCCTGTTACTCAGTTTTGAACTTGAAACTGAAATGCCTTGAAATAAAGACAAATTAGGAACCAGAGGGAATACCCTCTGACAGTGCCTCTGGGAGTGTGTATCCTCTTGTCTTGTGTATCAGTCTTGCCTTGGCTGCCTGCCTGCATCTGATGGCTTCACTGATAAGATGAGTTCATAACATTGGGAATGCTCTGACTTGACATAAAGTATATTCCAAGATTACAACTACAGCTTAAAAGGAAAAGGAAAACTGTTCTTAAGGAGGACAAAAATATTAGTAACCATGTGAAACAGGAGAGCTATGGAGAGGTAGAAAATGGTGGGAAAACCTGAGACTGAAAAGATGAGATGTAGAGAAGACGGATGATAGCAAAAGTAGGAAAGGGAAGTGAAATCAATGGTCTAAGGGAGACAAAAAGGAAAAAGCTGAGATGATACAAATGCTTCATGGGAACAATGTAATCAATAAAGAGAAGGGTAACTTCCGCTGTTTAAGTTATTGAGGGTAATTGATGAACCTTGGTGGGAAGCCAAGAAGGCAATGAAGGCAAGATTTGAAGCACAGTAGCAACAGAGGAATTGGCTTGGTTGAGATAAACTGAGAAGAAATTGTTGTTGGCCTCAACAAACAGAGTGTTAATTTTTCCCATGAGATGGAAGATGAAATCTCCAGTTGCTACTGTCTTCCCAGAACCATAAGCTTGGATCTGAATGATGAAGTTTAAACTGCAGGGGAAGAATCATTTACAATAAACTGGAGGAGATGATGGAGCACTCTTGCACTGAGTATACAGGTGACACCAAGCCAGTGTTACCAATGGATGTCCCTAGGGCCAGGGCTGCCACCAAAAGAGTACAGAGTAGTAGAATTAGCCAACATAAGTCATACCAAAATCAACAGGAACAAATGCAAATTCCTGCCCTGTGCAGGGAGTGCCCCTGAAAGGGAATGAATGTTCAGTTTTGGGAACTCCAGCTCCACAAAGACCTGGATAAACCAGGTTGAGGTAAGGGGACATCCCTGTGCTGGTTGGGGTTGGAGTCCCTCCCTTGCAAGGAGAGGCAGTGGGACTGGTTCTGATTCAGACAGGATAGAGGGTAATGTTATTACCCCTAGTGTCTGTGTTAAGGGGATCAAAAAGAGAGAGGGGACACTTCCCAGCAACGTAGGTAACTGGGTTTTTGACAGTTAAATAAATGAATAGGAGATCATTATTGCTATTACTCATAGATTAAATTTTTTCCCATGCCACTGTCTTTTGTATTAAACACCAAGCTACACATCTTGAAACCCTCATGGATATTTTGCAAGAACATTGATGGAAGACTAACATGTACCCTCCCTACAACAAATATGTAGTTATAATAGTTTTTAAAATTTGACTGGAATATGTTGTGTGCTGTAATTTCATCAGACACTTAAAAATACATTGTAGCAATTAATTGTATACTTACCCATGAAAGTCTAGGATGTTCAGAACATGATTTCCAGCTGTATGACCAGCAAACAAAAATGTCTCACCTCCAAAGAGCTGCCTTGTACATTTCACAGTATAGTCTAGACAGCGGTAAACAGTAGCATGTGGAAATTCTGCCTTTCATTATTTTCCAGGACAAGCTGTTAAAAAAACTAAAGTTTGTTAGCTACTCTGGCGAGTAAGGCAACACTCTACATGAAGCTGAGCATGAGAATCAGGCAGTCCTTTATTTGTATATTGCACAGTATTTATTTGAATCACTGTTATTTTCCATCAGTGTTAGGTTTCCATTTTTGTGCTGATTCACTTCCACTGAAATCAATTGGAGGAAAAGGATGGAAGAGTGACCTGACTTACTTTTGGTGGATTATGCATTTTCACAAAGGGCCTAATGCAAGGCCCTTTGTCTAATGTGAATTGAAAGGTTTTTACTCAACTTGATGGCAGTTGTATCAGCTCCTGAGAAGAATAAAAGTCTTACAGAAAGCTGTTGCTGCTGTATTTAGAGAAGTAATTAATAGCAAGGTTAGAAGGAGATCAAAGGGCTATGGTGGGTAATTAGAAAGCTTGGGGAAATTGCTACTTATCAAACAAAACCCTTACAAAAAAAAAAAAAAAGGAAGTATGTTGTTGTCCTCCTAAACAAAACAAAAAAAAAAGTTTCTTATTTCTGTTGCAAAACAGGCTCAGAAAAATAGACTATAATTTGTTTCTCTCTGCTACTTTAGCCAGTCATGGTAAAATTCAGTTATGGCAATAAGAAGCAATAAGGGAGACCTAGACAGATGACTGCTTACTTGCCTTTTCATTAGGAGAGCAACAGTGAGAGCCCATTTCACTGCAGGCAGAGAATTAGAGGATTAGGTTCATTTGCTGCACTTTTACTTTGGACTCCATGTGGTCCCCATCTGGAGCGGTTGGAAGAGGAGTGCTTGACAACACATGCTCTCCAGCTCATTTCCACTGTGTTTTCACTGACATGACTCTCAGTCACAGTGGGTTGGTGTCACGACTCACCATGAGCCCTTCTGTGCAGGCACCCATCCTTGCTTCAGACACCTTCCCCCTTCTCAGGCTTCCTGCTGAAGTTGAAAGGAGAAGTATCTGCCAGCAGGAAGGACTTTTCCTTTTGTTTCCTTTTTTTTTTCCTTTCATTTCCTTTGCAAAATGGTCTTTTATTTCCAATTTGCACAGCAGGTAATTTCTGCCAGGGTGAGGTGAGATGTTCTGCAGTGGAAGACCAGTCAGCAAAATGAGATACTCACAACATCTTCGTGAAGATCCTCCTCCCTGTGTCCTATGGCTGCTTCCCCAGCCATGATATCTGGGAATGGCATTAACAGCTCCTCAGGAACACTGCATGGGGATGTATGACCAAAACACCAGCTGCCATTTACTGGAGGCCCCTAGTACCAAAGGAAAAACTCTTGTCCTGCAGCAGGAAGATGGATGAACCCAAGATGGTGTGCAAAGGCAAGATGGTGTGAGGTCTAGTTAATAGGCATGGTCTGGGGATGAGGCACAGTCAGTCACATGGGATCAGCACATGGCATACAGGAAAGACAACAGATGGCATAAACCCCCATCTTCTCTCCTGCTTCCTCAAGGAGATTATATTGATGGGAAACATGCCAAAATTTTCCAGAGTCTCAAAGCCTGAGTAAAGTGTTATTACATTTCCATGATTCAGAAAACAAGTATTTTCAGTCTCTTTCAATCGTGGTGGCTTCTCCAGCTGCAGAAGACTCCCATTTGTTTCACATGGTAACACCAAACCAAGGAAATTCCATAGTGTCCACAACCAACAGTGCCAATTCTCTGCTCTCTACAGCCAAGACAAGAGAATGAAAATCCCAACAACTGGGTACTATTACTTTATTTCTTATTTCACACTGGTATGAAGCAGCAGATACTCTAGGGAAGGTGAGATCCAACTTCTAAACTTTCACACCATGTTAACATCAGTCACTTGTTTTGTTCTCCCCTCCTAAAAACTCTTCTCTGTTTATGAAATTTGAGTTTGTGTGTGGTCCCACCTGGTCTCACTACCTACCAAGTCAGATTCCCATCTCTAAATCCAACATAGAGAGACCCGAAGCTCTGCGGGACAAGAACTGCAGGTGGCACTCCTTGATCTGACTCAGCCAGAGGCTAAGGGCTGGCCTCTCTTAGACATCACGCTGCAGTTGGAGGTGCTGTCTTTACACAGAGACATAAACCAGAGGTTCAGGCAAATTGCCATCATTAAAAATGCCACAGTACTTTCCCTGCAACAGTAGAAGTGTTACCTCGAGCGCACAAGCCAAATTTTAATTTGAGTAATTTACATGCTACTTACCTAGAATTTCAACTAGATAAGGCAATTTAATTTTTTACTGGTAGTTGCCATGTTCTGCAGTGCTGCTTTGTGTTGTTACACAGCTGTTGCATTTCACCTCGAGGTGGCTGTATGGCAGCTGTTGACAAAGTGATTCTACATTTACAACATGTGTAAGTGTGCTGGTGAAATTGTAAAGTGTGTTGAGCACTTTCTGGATTAAAAGCAAGGTGCACACGCAAATCTATGGTAATTATCTTTATGCACATCTTCCGCCGAATACACATTTGCAGAACCATTAGCCTTAATTCGAGCTGCCATCGTGCATCTGAAAAGGACTCCTAGTTCTCTCAATAGCTGCACCAGTAAAAGATGTGTTAATAGAAAATGGGTCTATTCATGAAGAAAAGCTTCAACTGTTTTGCTCAGCGCAGCAACTTCAAAGACGTCTTCATTCATTCATGGACTACAAACCAGCCTCACTGAGGATGAACACTGAGTAAACACTGAAAGGGAGAAAATAAGATAAGGAGCATGGGAGGTTTTACAAAGAGAGAACACATTTCACTTGTCCCACTGCCCTACGTGGGTTTAAGTGCCTGACCGGGAGCCCCCAATTATGTTATTGTTGAAGTGCCTTTGAAGCACTATGCAAGCTCTTATATTCCAAGGAGTCGCAGGAAAGGATGTTGCTGTTGTTTTTATGCAGTTCACCAGTTCTTAATGGACTTCATATGGTCTCTGCTTTTTCAAAGCAGCCTTCCTTATCACAACTACAGCATGTCTTTCTCTTCTCTGCAAAGTCTTCATAACAAATTTATTGCTTTTTCCTCTCCAAACACATATAGACATAAATCCCACTCCAGTTCTGCAAAGGCACATGAAGCAACAACCTCAGTTCACTATTAGTTCAAGCTGGAAGAGTACAAGTATAAAAACTAACTTCAGATCAAGTATGTTACTGTCTCTCCTGGTATATCTGGTCCAGACTGTGCTCAGAATCCAAATGCTACGTGAAATGGGAACATCTTTGGTGACTTCATGGAAATACCACCA
Organism: Heliornis fulica; assembly: GCA_013399135.1. NCBI lineage: Eukaryota > Metazoa > Chordata > Aves > Gruiformes > Heliornithidae > Heliornis > Heliornis fulica. The sequence goes on along the minus strand of VXBZ01004778.1, from coordinate 101,536 downwards.
GACTGTGGTATGATAATCATGCTTAACAGCATTTATTGCTGCTTTGGTACCTCTTGTTTGTGAAGCAGTATGAGTAGAGTAGAGGCCTTGTATTCAATTTGTGGTGGTCCCAGGGTGGCACAGAGATGTGAACAGAACAGAGTTGCTGAGCAGCCCAGCCTGGTCTCTTGGACTTTTTAATGTTTCTTGGACTCTTGGTTCAAGTCTCATGGACTCTTGTTGATTTTTTATGTTTGGTTTGGTTTTTTTTTAGTATATTCTGTGTACGACCTAGAGGATGAATTAGCTGTTAACTTTGACTTCATTGTGACCTGTAGAACAAAAACCAGCCATGAATATACCTTGGCTATTTCAAAGTATGATACTATTCATCTAATCCTGTTGTGAGAGCAACAAAGCTACAGGCTCTTTTACAGCTGTGTGTGACATAAGCCAACAAGATTCTTGGCTTCTTGCGGTAAACTTAAAAAAATAATAACAAAAAGCTTATGGACTTGTTATCCTTTTATCACACTCTTCCTCTGGAAGTAGCTGCTCACTTTGACTCTAGTCAGCTTTGCCAACAAAAAACCTGAAACCTTCATCTGAACCTGATGCTACAGCTGGGCAGGATTCTCAGCTGTGCCTGCTGATGGCACTGTGTGTATAAAGCAATATTAAACCAAGCACTGGTTGGGCTTGGGGGTGATTATGTTTAGGAAGAAAATGTGAGTTTGCATTTCATAGCCAAGTAAATCCAATAGATTAGAAAATGTATACAATGGGGCTTGTTTTTTTTTCTTTAGGGAGGTGGATTTCTATAGTTCCTGTGTCCTGACAGCTGGACATTGTAGTCCACAGAGTCACCATAATAGTTCATGTACCAGCTAACTATAAAATAATGTAATTAGTATGTATAGGTTCTCCTCCTCCTCTACTCTGCTCTGATGAGGTCACATCTGGAGTTCTGTGTCCACTTCTGGACTCCCCAGTTCAAGACAGACAGGGAACTACTGGAGAGAGTCCAGTCCAGGGCTACAAGGATGACAAGGTGACTGAAGCATCTTTGATGAAAATGAGGAAAGGCTGAGAGCGCTGGGCCTGTTTAGCCTGGAGAAGAGAAGACTAAGAGGGTATCTCATCACTGCTTACATATATCTAAAAGGTGGGTAAAGAGGATGGGTACAGACTCTTTTTGGTAATGCCCAGCAGCAGGACAGGGGGCTACAGGAACAAACTGGAACACAGGGAGTTTCATCTCAACAGGAGGAAAAGCCTTGTCAGAGGTTGGGACAGGCTGCCCAAAGAGGTTGGGGAGTCTCCTTCTCTGGAGACATTCAAGACCAATCTGGAGATGATCCTGTGCAATCTGCTTGAGGTGATCCTGCTTTAACAGGGTGTTGGACTAGGTGATCCACATAGGTCCCTTCCAAAGTCTACAGGTCTGTGATTCTGTGATGTTCAACCTAGGAAATGTGGTTAAATTTTGACTAAATAGAAACTCCCAAGCAAGTATGATGTAGTTGTGCAGGTATCCTCAGAACCAGCTACTTTTATTTATTGTGCCAAATGAGTTGTTAACACCAAGCTGATACACAACACAAATTCTGCTAAGGGTCTACTAAGAAGCCCCTGGGAACCTTAATATTTTTCAAGAACCATTTATCATTTATATGTGAAACCCAGTATTTAATGCCACTAGCATCTGCTCCTCATGCAGGAGCACTGTGGACATCTCAAACAGTTGAAAGGTACTTAATTTTTTCAGTCTATTCAGATTTTGTCTGAGCCTGTGCTATTCCATGCATAAGAACGATTCCCATTGAGTGATCCTGATATGTACATCATAGTAGAAGAACGTTATCAGCTTAATGTTTTTTATTTCACTGCTTGATTTCTGAAAACTTGTTGCATGAAATCTAAAATGGTCCTCTCTGGAGCTGTCTGTGCAGAGAAACACTGATTTCTTGGTCTGCAGCCAGGCTGGCTGACTGCCTATTTCTAAGTAGGGAGACTAAAGTGGATCTTTCAAACTTAAATTTAAATTTAAATACTCTTTCAGTTGCATAGGAATGAGATCACTTCCTTAGTTAATAACTACCAGGGATGCTGGTTTACATTGCTCATTGGAAAAAAGAATAAAAATTGCAGACATTATTAGCTACACAGATTTCTGAGACTTTCCCATTTTATTCTGATATGATTAAAAAAAAAATAAAATTCCATGACTGGAGACCATGCTATTTTTTCAGGTGGTTGGAATGTACTTTAATAATTTACATCATAAGAAATATAAATGACATTTCCCATATTGTTAAGTCACTAGCTGATTTCGTCTCTTAGTATTAGTTCATATAGCGACTTCATGTATCAGTCTTTCAATTAGCAGAATTAAGAAGCAGCATACCATCATTCAAGAGGAGCATCCAGGCAGACCACGAGGCTATTTTGCTACAGGTATGAAAGGCAGCTGTAAATGAACTGAACAGACTACCTCCTGCTGCACTTTGCTGCATCATTTGGGCATACCCTTCTTTGAACCACACACATGCCTACCTGCTCTATTGCATCATTTGAAAACTAGGTCAAAATTAATTAATTTTTCAGCTTTCTTGCATTTATTTTGTCATAAATTAGGGGGTTTTTATAAGGAATGCTTGCAAACTTCCTGTTACTCTCATCCACATAAATACTCTGCAAAGTGTATCTATATCTAAGCAAGGTTTCTCAGAGGACTAGACATAAATGAGTATTTTAATCAATCTGTTAGATTCTTCTTCCTGATCTCTACAGTCCGAGGTAGCACAAAGAAAAGGGTTGTTGCACAGAATGAACACATAGGAAGAA
>VXBZ01004778.1:84740-98028 GCA_013399135.1 Heliornis fulica | reverse complement strand
TTTTATTTTATTTTATTTTATTTTATTTTATTTTATTTTATTTTATTTTATTTTATTTCAGTGGTAATTACCAAGGTAGATAATTCAGTTTAGACTGCATCAGAAGAAAGCTGTAATTCATTTGGACAAGGTGGCCTTATAAGCCATTTATAAATGTGGTGAGAAAGTACTCGTCTCTGCTTTTGTCATTTGAGAAACAGCACTGATATTGCAAGCCAGCACAACATGGATGACCAGCAGCATACACGCTGTTTGCAGCGCAGAGGAAACAACTGCTTTTAAAACTCTAGCAAAGTGGTCATCAGCACTGTGACATCCCACTATTTTGTCCACTGCGGTAAAATACTTTGTCTGAACTCCAATTTGTTTGTGGTTAATCCTCATCCCAGTGTGATATCCCTCTGGAGTGTGGGGCTCTTTGAAGCTTCATGCCAGTCTCTTGGATTGGGGAAGGGGAATCTCTGCACATCTTTGCCTTTCTGGAACTGCCAGTCCGGAAAAACATCCTAAACAATAGGTCATTATCTTGGTTCAGAATGACTTCTGAGTCTCCTACAAACATCACTGCCCTAAATGGCCCCGCAGAAGTCATTAGGGGCTCCCTGTGAAAAGCATCTGGGAGGTTCAGTCCTTGGATGAAATCTTGACTCCGATGAAGTCAGGGTGAGTTTTGTCATTGAATTCCCGGTGGAAAGGCTGTATCCCTATTGTTTAGCATCAGCTTTATCTGAGTCAGCATGTGTCAAGTGAGTCCGAATGAATTTTTGCTGCTTGCATTTGCAGTAATTGCCTATTTAGCTTTGTTTGGGGAGTGCAATACCCACTCTTGGCTATTGGTCTGAGCAAGCAATGGTACGTGTCACATGGGACTTTACAAACCCTTTCACCTCTGCTGTGGTGCAGACACATTGTATGACTACACTATTCAAAGGGTCCTTGAAAGTTCAGAAGTTCTATTTTTATTAGCTGTTAAAGTACCAGTAAGTGAGAAATGTGTCCGCTCTGAGATAACACAAATATAGAACAGTAGCGAGTGTTTAACAGGATTTTTACAATACTTGAAAAATGTCACAGCAATATTTATTTATTTTTTTTGTGCTCAGTAAATTCTCAAATAATTTGCCCTCAGAGAATTTGGGACCAATCCTGCAAGCACAGGGCTCCCATTGCAACCCTGGTGTGTGTGCTCAGTGCGAGCCCGAGGATCTGCTGAGCACACAAGTTTACTTCCCAGGCTTAAAAGTTAACCAGCAGCCTGAGTGCTTTGCTGGAGAAAAGCCAGAGCGAACAATGTCTTGGAGAATTAAACTCCCAAGCTCAGTAGTAAGATTTTGAAGGGGAAGAACTATAATTCCTAAAACTAAACCCAGTTCTGATCCAGAAAGCAGTCTAAACAAGTCTTCTATAGCCATCTTGAGTCCCTTTTAAACAGACCCCTGAATGAATGATCTAGAGCATAACTTGATAAGGTGAAAACAGCAACTGCTATGTTCACAGATGAATATTTAATTCACACAAGTACCTCCACTGAAGATGAAGAGTCTATTTGAATGAGCAGAGATTTACTGAATTAACTGAAGAGGTCTTGCATCTTCTCTTTAGTGAAAGGTAAACACTTGATAGCTTGGGTCTGAGAGGGACTTCTTGAACCCGTAGCTGCATCGTACATGAGTGTGCCAACTCAGTTGGAGAGTGCTCCATTGAAGAGATCTTCACAACCATCTCCTGATTCTGTGCTTTGGTTTCCTCCAAGGAAGGATGCACACATATCAATGTGTTTCTGAATAGATTTACTTTTGGATGAAACTTAATGATTAGATATATTTTGGGAGAACTTTTACTGCACCTCTGTCACAGACAAACAGTTGGCACCCCACTAAATTAACTAAATTAAAATCTCAGAAATGTAGAGCAGATATATTGGACACTGAGCACCACCTCCTTCACCCTGTAGATGCACTTCCATTACTCTCACTAGATGATGTGACCATAGCCACACACTGCAGCATCCTGATAGCGGGGGTAATTTTGGCACAGAAGTTGATGTATTACATTGATTTAGGAATGTCATTACCCACCTAAGGTCTTATGGCTTTCCTTAATCTCAGAGGTCCTGTTGCAGTTTGATGCATTTTTCTTAAATTCATTTCAGTTGCCTCAGAAACCCTCAGTCATAATCTTCCACTGTTCTTGGTCCTACCTTGTACCACCATTAATTTTAATTATAATATTTTCATGAATTATTACTTCAGGGCTTCATTGTTTCCTGAAGTTAATCCCTTTACCTGAATTTTTTATTACAATATGACACAATCATTTCCTTTAGTTGGTGTTGATTCCTCCACAGAATACCTCTTACTGTGGGAAGCAAGTGTAGCTGACCCTGTTACTCTAAGCAAAACAATTATTATACCGGTTGTTCTCTAATTCTGCAGGATGGAAATACAATGCTTAGGGTAGATCCTTCAGGATTTGGTGATCATGCCTTTCTGTTGATATTCATTCAAGTCAGCTGTCACCAGTTGCATTTCCATTGCAGTTGGCCTTTATGTCTTGCAGCATCTTTCACCAAACTACATGCTAAAGTGGTCTGAGACCCACTGGGACCCAGGCCAAAATAAAACAAACTCAGCACAGCCTTTGGAGCCTGCTAGCTTGTTATTTTCTAGAAGGCACCTACAGCTGAGTAATGTCTAAAGGGAAACTAGGGCACAGGCAGATACCACCAGAGACAGACTGTTCCTCTATAACATAAATGCATTATAGCCTTATGTATGGAAGAAGGACGGTCAGAGAAAATTTCAGCTGGCATGTTTTTGCTTCAGATGCGAATTTGGAACTTGTCCTCGTGAACAGAAATACTGGTGGTTTGGGTTTGTTTGGTTGGTTTTTTTCCAAATGCAAGCTTTGAGGAAGAAAAAATGTAAATCACAACTGCTGTCTGCAGTGTCACCATCTGGTGGTCCCCATGTGACGTTTCATGCCCCTCCTGACGTCCTCTGCTCTCCCGGAGCAGCAGCTCTGCTGAGCCACCCATCCTTCAGGTCATCCTTGAAACCCAGTGCCTTGGTACAGCACGAGCAGCTCTGGCACATGCTCCAGAAGCTACACACTCAGTTTGTCTCTATTAGAGATGGAGGGGCAGAACAAAATATGATTGTGCGTTCAAGTCCCTGTCCCTGGCAAGGGCTGCTGAGGCGAGCAGCAAACAAATGGGTCTCCTAGGCATAGAGAGGGAAGGCTACCAAAAAGCATCATCTAAACAGTTAAACAAAAAAATAAAGTCTGTAAGTACAGCTTCTGGCAGTTTATAATTGCTATTTCCACATGGCACTAAATGCTAAAGTAAAAAAATACTGAAGACTTCTTTCTAATATGTTTTAAAGTGAAATTGGAAACATATTTCTGTGTAACAAGTCACTAGGCACAACTTCTTGGGGAATAATGGTCAATGTTTTATGGGATTGCTTGTTAAAACTGTTTCTAAATGGGAAGGACCCCAGGGAAGCTGGCATGAACAGTAAACATTCAAAGGAATAATTTGTGGTGACAAGTGATTCCTTCAGTATTTATTTAACATTTAAAATTTGTCTGAATGGAAAAGGAGGCCAAAGACTGACTAGCTCTGTGATTTGCTCCTGACTGTCTGCCTCTGTTCATCACGGGTTTCTCCAGGTTAAGGAAGCCCTTGGGATGTTGGCAGGCGATAGCCCAGCTGATTCCTGGAAGACATAAAGGCGATGTAATTTGCTCATTGTCCTGTGTGGTTAACTCCACTCACGCGGAGCTCATAATGCACGCCACAGTTTGGGTTGTTTCCCTTCCCCTAGTGAAAAATATAGGAGCAAAGTTTGCTTCTTAAATGCTTCATGAACTGCATTTGCCCAAGTCCAAAGGTACCATAAAGGCTCTGGGCTCTCTTGCATTCAGGAGGTTATTTCTGCAAAACACAGAAATAGAAGGGATAAAGGCTGGTGATCCTGGCTGTCCTGACATCCTCTACAGCCTTATCCATGCTCAACCCTATGTGTTGGGCCATGCAGGTATGGTGTGAGACCTCTCTGGAGGTGTACGCCAGGGTGCCGGTTTGTGGCTAGCATAAGGAGCTTGCAGCAAAATAAGCTGTTAATTAAAGATAAAAACTAGTTTAACACAGATTTTTGTACTGAACTCATCTGAAAATTTTAATACAAGTGGCTTTGGCATATTTATGAGTTTTGTGTTTTCTCTTTCCCTTCTGGAATCTGTGCAGGATCACCCCATCTCCTGCAGCCCAGGCTTGTGTCTGACACCTCACAACTGTTCAGGGAAGGAAGATTTTAGCACACCTTTAAAGTATATGATATTTCTTCCACCAGTGCCAAAAAGGATTCGACAGAAAGAGAAAATATATATGACAAATATTATTTCTTCAGTGAATATACCCCCAGACTGAATAATGGTGACAGTCTTTACAGAAACTCTGAATTTTGAATGACTACAATTTAATCAAATTAAGACAAATAAAAAGCAGACATGGAATGGAAAGCAAATACAAAAAGTTTTCTGCAAGGCCAAATAATATTCAATTTGAATTTATATTTAATAGTTAAAAAGGAGATTTATCAATGTTTCCGCTCTCCCCCCCACCCGCCAATATATATCCCAGAAGAAAAATAAGCCTGAATAAATCATCATATTGTAGAGCACTGGCAGATCTAGGGTATAATCTAGCTTATTATTTTTTTCATGTGACTGGTGCTTTCCCAAAGACTTCTGCTTCTATATAACTAAAGCAATATTCACTGGAGGTTGAATTCCAAGTCCATTTGGCTACCTATAGCTCTCTTTTCCACATTTTTCACCTACTGAGTCATCAGAAACAGAGTTGAGTTTTTCCAAAGGTCTGCGTTTGGGGAGTGGGTATTTTTGCATTTACTGCTGTTTTCCATCAGGATTAGAAGAGTAGCTGGTATTTGCATCTTTATGCACAAATTCTTATGCTTTCTGGCTACTTGTGATAGCTTTTGAGCTTCTCGTTGCATGCTTTTCTTTGTTAGAGAAAAAGAAAACAGTAATCAAGATGTAAAGATGGCTTCCAATACAAGGTAATATGATAATAACAACAGACATTTTACCCTTATTCCCATTGCTTGGACAATGTTCTTGCCAATTCTGAAGGAGAAAAAACACGAGTTGTGCTTCAGATAACCTACATTTGCCCTCTGACTTAGGGGTCAACACATCTGCTCCGTGTGCATGTTGTCGAGGTACTTGGCCCTTGAGGGGAAGCTTTGACCACACGTAGAGTTTGCCACTCCTTTACTGAAGTGTGCCAACATATGGCTGGTGTTGTACAGACAGGCTGGCACAAGCTCCTCCCCAAGTGTTTACCAATCTGTAGAGGTATAACATACACTGAACTCTCAATATGACTATTAGTAGTGGGGATGCTTCCACTCACAAATCGGTCTTCCTATTCCCTTGCTTGAAATAGAGTATATTAAGCTCATGTATAAATGAGTCATTATGGAAGTCGATATTTATTAAAGATTCAAGCAGAAAAGTTGCTCTAGTCTTACTCAAAGATAACACTCTCTTTTATTTTCATGGGACAAAATTCCCTTCAGAGACAGCTCAGTCATATGTGATATGTATATGTACCTGGGATGCATGGATGTGTGTGTGCAGAGAAACACATGAAGTTCCAGTATAATTACCATCAATTGATATTTATTGTTGTGTCTGTGATGGTGAAGGAATGGTAGAGATAACCTGAGCCCTTGACTAGAAGGAAAAATTGGACAAACAAACAAAATACCCAAAGAAAATGTTCAGGAGTGTGGTGGTAACATGTATTTCACTGTTGTGTTGTATTTTTGCAGATGCTTTGGGAAGTCTCTAGGAGATATCTGGTCATGGAGGGAGCAGACAGGCAAATGGGAAGATAGCCCTCGATCTCCAAAGTCTAGCACTTTTCAGGTGGTTGAAGGACCAATTCCTTCACACCACCGTTGTGAGCTGTGCAGGTATCTATTATAACCACACACATTGTCATATGTTTTTGCTTCCCCTCAGCCCAGGGTCCGTGGCAGCTCTCCAACATCCTCTTTGAGTGTTATTGTACTGCTGCCGTCCCTCGTAGCAGAGTGTGAGGTTCTTTCTCCTTTGAAATGATTTCCCATGCCATTCTGAGACCTTGGTCGTCTTCCAAGTCCTCCCTAATCAATCTAGCATTGTAGGATGTCAGCTCTCATTTTCTTTCCTATGAGCTTATGTGACTATACATTTTATATTTGTGGCATAACAGTCTCGTTTCTGTTCCCAACTTTTGTTCATCAGTTCCTTTCTTACCCAGGAGATTTTCTTTTCTTACTCTTTGGCCTCTCACTGAATCATCACCACCTCCTTCTTCCTCTGTGTAGCATAGCTGTGAGAGTATTTTGAGGCAAAGGCAAATCAGCAAAATGTGTTTTTCCTGAATGTTATTGCACTTATCAGAGGTCCTGCGCTCTGTCTTGGGAAAAGGTACATAACAAAAGGAGCACTCTGCAATTTTACCTCAGGGATCCACTGAAGTCAAAAAAAGACTTAAATTGAGAATAATGCAAGACTTGTCATGCTGCTTCTGATGCTAGGTCGACATGACTTCAGGGACAAACCATGCCCTAGATAAGTGAGTTCCACGAAAGCTTAAGAAAATGCTTTGATTTACCTTNCTTCTTTCCTTATGCAAGACTGGCTTGGGATTTTGTCACTTGGAGGGCATTGGTGAGACAATGTCACCTCATCCAAATATGCTTGTAGTAGTGCCCTGCATCATTTGCCCTTCTACATCTGAGTCCACGTGCGACAAAACTGGGCTGTCAGTGAGGCCCTGCATCTTTTGCTCTTCAACACAACTGTGGGACAGGCTCTGACCCTGTGCACAGGGTTTACTTCTGGGAGAAGCTCCCCTGCTGAGCACCCAGCAGGATAATACTCAGTGTTGGATGAAAGAAAAGGGGAAAAGGTAAAGCAGGACTGTGAAGGGCATTACTGTTCTTCCCTCCTGTGGTCCTTCTATGGGATTCACACTGTAATTCACAAAGAAACGATTGCTTTCTTCTGCACGTCCTACTATGCTGCTGAGCGATGGAGTTAATTGGCTTTTTTCTGGGAGCGTCTCTGTTTCCAGGCTGATGTTGTAGGGCTGAGGTAGAGCATTAGGTCAGATGGGTTGATTTTATAGTAGGGAATCATCAGGCAGCAATAGTTGGGTACAGCATGTTCTGGCTGTGATCCCTTTCTGCTTCTTTCTTGGCTGAGTAGGACTGGCAAAACCAAACATTTTTATTATTTTGTTTGTGTGCCCTCCCCCTCCCCCCTCCCTTTAATGTGTGTAAATAGTAGTTCTCAGGATGATGTCTTAGATGCAAAACTTGATTTTTCCAAGGGAAAGAAAAAGTCTAATTTGCTATTATCCAAACAGCATAATGGAATAATGCTCTGCTTTTCTGGAATAAATTTTATTAACAAACGTTTTCACTTATCACAGGAGAGAAATAATTGCACCATCATGAATAGATTCATCCCAGAGCATATGATTTTTTTTTTTAACTATTGCATTTCTTTTGATTGTGAGCCAATATATACTTGCAGGGAATTAAGGGGAGGAAATGAGTACAAAGCAGGATGACTGGCCAATAAACACTACGGTGATAAGGTTTCATGTTCTTCTTCCTTGCTTGGCATACTGCATCACTGAACCCTGTATGATAAATTGTACCAAGGAGGACACAGCTTTCATTGTAGTCACAAGACGACACGTATCTTAAGCAAAGCTGACATTTTGGCAGGGGTAGAGGTGAAGGGAGACGCGTGCCAATATGTGACACTGTTTTGAATTAGACAGGAGTTTCCTGCTGTAATTCAAAAATAATAGCCATGAATTTTGTCCAAGAGAAAGGTAAGTCTCAGGAAACAATGCAAGGCCTTTTTCACCCCAATTCAGATTACGTACATCTTTCATGAGCAAGTGTTGTAGTGAAATAGTGAAAGCCATGGCAACAGCAAGCACTGTTGCTGGCGTTGCTAGTGGAAGCAGGCAGCGTGGTCCCAGCATGACTCACTGTCCTGTGCAAACAAACCAGACGAAAGCATCGTTTGTGCACGGAGATGTGTACCTGGGTGGGACAGAACCCATCCGTGAGCCAGCTGCAAGGACCTGGCCCTTTCCACAAGCTGGACGGCCTCTCTGTTTGCTGGGGAAACCCACCAGCTGAACGATGTCTGCTTGTGGCATAATGCAACTGTGCCCCTTCCCTCTGCCTGCCTGCCCCTAATAGCTCCTGTGGCCCCTGTGTTTGGGCCAAGGCCATCATAATGGGCTGCCATGACAAACAGACAATGCCCCTCTGATTATTTTGTTCTCATTTAGTGGCATGGTCAAAATTGTTTTTGTTTTTGTTTTTGTTTTTTTTTTGGTTGGTTGGTTGGTTTTGGGTTTTTTTTAGAAAATAATCTGCTTGTCTAGATAATTCCCCTTGTTTTTCCCACTGGCAGCTGGCAGCTCACTCCCCCCATTGTCATTCTGGTTTTTGACATTTGTAGCAATGCAGGAAAAGACTGTGTGCCTGTGTGAAATGACCTGCTAGATCCCGCCAGCAAAGATGCTGCAAGAAACTAAGGCACCCATGGGAGTAATGAGAAGGTCTGAGGGACTGCCTGGTCTGCTGAGAACAGCCTCAGGGTGGTTGAGAAGTGCAGAGAACTTTGCCTGGTGCACTCTTAGCCCTGGGCACAGGGAGTGAGGGCAGGAGCAGCTCCTGACTATACGTCTGTGTAATGAAGGACTCTCAGAAAGGGATGGTATTGCACTCTAGAGCATCTGGCCAAAAACTAAGACACTAACACAGATGTCCATGGTTATCACATAAATATATGTTTGTATACAACTATATAGTGTATTTGTCCTTCCTCATCCTTTTTTTCCCCTCTTTCCCAGCTTATTTTTGCTCCTAATGCCACTTCTGACAGCCCTGTTAGTGGATGTGCCTGCTTCTTAAGATTACCTCTGACCAAACTAAGATCAGACTTGCTTTTACACCTGTTTCTAGGGAAACCTGATCCCAACACTTTGCACACCTTTAGGCCATGTAGATCTGTTGGGCCTTCTTGAAGCTGGGGTTGCAGAACAGCCCAAGAAGTTATCTATAGGAATAAAAGGTTTGCCAGTTCCATGCAAGTGGAAAAAAACAAACCAAAACAAGAAAATCTCTTTCCTGGCATATCCAATAATTATGCTACTGTCATTTTTGTTAAAAATTCAACTCATTCTTTGTAAATAGTTGAGCATATGCATCACTGTCTGGAAATCTGTCTGAAGGCATTATATGATCTTTTCAAGTGAATCTATTCTTTTCTTTTTTCTTTTTTTTTTTTTTAGTTATTTTTCCTTTTAGTTGCTGCCCTCCCATCTGCTTCCTTAAGTAAAACTGTCAGAAGTTTCATTTTTGTTCACAAGTGAGATCATGGTTCCTTGCAGACTCACATGTCTGACAGTGTTTTCTGAGAATGTCCCCTTTTCACAGAGTGTGTCTTTTTGTCCAGGGAAACAAGTTAGAAGTGTTACTTGAAAAAGAATGATAAATCCCAATGTGACACAGACTGTCATATGAAAAAAAAAAGTTCATGAGCTAAAGTTGCAGTGAAGTTTTAGTTCATATCTCCAGATCTCCAAAATCCTTCATCTTTATTTCATGACATAACCACTGTTCTGGAAACTTTGCTCCTAATAGTAAGTTTTTTTCTTTTGACTGAGTATCTCTTGTTTATAATCTTAAAGATCTTGACCTTTGTTATCAGGAATTTATTTTTTTATTGGTTTGGTTTCTTGTGGGGGAGGCTCGTGTCTTTGCTATATCTCAGGATCCTTTTGCATTATATATACCTTGGTGTATCATGTTGGTGAACTGGGATCTGTGTGATCTATCTGAGATGGCATGATGCATGGTGGAGAGATCCTGTGGCTGCAATCCTTTTATTTTGTCACGAATACAGGAGGTTTAATATATTAAGCAATACATTTTGCATAAAATCTAGTCCAAAATAGCCAGCTTTAAAAATAAAAAAATCTATCAAAGTTGTATAATGGAAAGGATACAAACATATTTTTCACTTGCTTTCTAGTCCATGTGGAATAATGTATTAATAGTTGTTGTAGTGTGAAGATATCTGGTTCAGCAGATTTTGATCACAAGACCTTGAATTTCAATTAGGATGTCATGCTTCAGTAAGCGTCAGGTCTGAGGCATTCAGAATGTTAATAACTATTTCCCAAATATGCTATTGGAAAAAAACTCCACATTAATCACAATAAAATGAGAAATTAAATTAAGAAAAAAGATATTGCAAGTGAACCCTTGCTTCGCGTGCATTTCATTCCTCTTCCATGATGTGACCATTAACTAAGAACTGTATCTGCAGGTTGACATTAATACAAATAGTAGCATTTTAATAGAATCTTCCCACTGAACCCAGACCTGCCCTTATGGATCATTTATAAATCCCGATGGTGAGTACGCAGGCGAGACGCTCAACTCTCTATTGCATCCTGCACATTGGGAACCTCAGATGCTGTACTTGTAAGAATGATCTAACTTAAATAACATCTCTAATTTTGTTCAGTATGACCTGAGTAGTAGGGCCAATTTAATGTATTCTCAAACTGGATTGAATTTAACTCCTATGTGCTTTTGCTGGGCCTGTTTCAGTACAACTCTTGTTTGCAAACAAAATCTTTTACAAACCACAGTCTTTGATCCTTCTCTTGTTTTCTGGACCAGTAAGTGTTAACACATATGGTGAGGGAAGGAGGTACATGAAGTAATATACCATAACTATGCATGGCAATACTCTGGACAGATGTTCCCAGAGATAACTGCAGTTGAAAACATAATCAACTTCTCCCTCTGTGATGGGGACTCAGGGAGTGAGAAGAATCTTAAATACCACCATTTTTATATGGTTAGTACATTTTCAGAGAAAATATTATTGTGGTAGTATCAGCAGTTTGTTTTCATCTCATTATCTGACTAGAAACATTTGTATTCATGGGTCCCTAGAATTACAAGTCACAGTGGGGACGCCTGGAATATCCTGGAGTGGGATCCTGGCATTTCAGCTGTGCATTCATCTGCTAGAATGAAGTAGCAGGGACTGTTGCACTATAACTATGAGCATATAAATGTATATGTGTATGTATAGTTAAAAATCAAGCAAATCAGACAATAGGTTAAAAATGGAAATAACACGTAATCTCTAAGAAATGGAATTTTAAATGAAGATGAAGCTCAGGGTTTATTAAATTTACCTTAAGGACTGACTTGAAAGGTTACATTCAGCTCTGTTTATCACGGAGATTTTGATGCTTTTTCCTTATTTTATTTTGAGGAGAAAGCATGGCTGCTGCTAAAAGCTATTCCTGGTGCCTTCTTGCTTTAAGCAGACCCCTTTGTGCTAAGGGACAGTGATATACATGCCTAGAACTTAAAATGAACTGGTGATAGCCAAAATTTACTTTTCTGTTGTATATATACTTGTGCATACTTATATATATACACATGTATATTTACACACACATACATATGGAGAGTATACATGCATTTTTAAATGTTGTGTTACTATAACCTTAGTAATTACCACATTTTTTTAGCAGAGAAATAATTTAGGGTCTCGTAGTTCATTATTTCAATGGACCTTATGACTGTACTCTATGATGTCTGTAGACTTCTAGAGACATCTCTAAAGATTATAGCTCAAGTGTATTACGAAGAAAAAATGGAGAAAAAAAATTTTCAAAATTTCCCACCAGTAATTTGTGGTAATCACCAGGAAAAAAGGCATGGTATAATTATTCAATTGGGTACAATATTGTTTTTTCCATTTAGATGGTCTAGCTTATTCTAAACTGCCCACTGTAGCAGCAAATTTGAAACTTTGTTTGAATTTTCAATTTCTATATGGTTCTGAATATTGGAAGTGAAATGAGTTCTGTACAGTTATGTGTAGCCCTGACTTATATGTGGTACCTCATATATCAATGTACATATGGGCATATGTTTATGCTATGAGCCGCAGAATTTGGGCCATGGTCAATACTGATGTAACTCATTGTTTCATGTGACAGTTTGGCCTATTGCTTTCCCAGTACTTTTAAAAGGGCAAAATAAGGTGGGGTTTTGGGAGGTTTTTGTGTTTCTTGTTTTAGATTTTTTTGGGGGGGGTTTGTATCTTAGTAACAGAAATTAGGGTTTCAGCCAGGACACAGCATGGATTAAATTGAGGGCCATTGGTTTCTGTACCAGGAGGTTGAAAATAAAGACAATGAAGGCTGAAGGGGGGTCCTTAGCAACCACAGCCTGGAACTAAACCAGCTAATNACAACCAAATCCCCTGCTGATTCATCTTATGATATTTATTTTATTAAAGCATAAATATTCCTTTTTTCTTTCAATCATACTATAATAATATGGCAGTAATTCAAAGGAAAATGAAATTACCGGTTATGTTGCAAATAAAATAAAAATAATCAACAAAACNTATGGTTCTGAATATTGGAAGTGAAATGAGTTCTGTACAGTTATGTGTAGCCCTGACTTATATGTGGTACCTCATATATCAATGTACATATGGGCATATGTTTATGCTATGAGCCGCAGAATTTGGGCCATGGTCAATACTGATGTAACTCATTGTTTCATGTGACAGTTTGGCCTATTGCTTTCCCAGTACTTTTAAAAGGGCAAAATAAGGTGGGGTTTTGGGAGGTTTTTGTGTTTCTTGTTTTAGATTTTTTTGGGGGGGGTTTGTATCTTAGTAACAGAAATTAGGGTTTCAGCCAGGACACAGCATGGATTAAATTGAGGGCCATTGGTTTCTGTACCAGGAGGTTGAAAATAAAGACAATGAAGGCTGAAGGGGGGTCCTTAGCAACCACAGCCTGGAACTAAACCAGCTAATTGGAATCTTCTCTGAAATATTGATTGGTTCCCAGATAGTCTAACGAACTGATAAAAAATCACAATGCTGGAATAAATTGCTATTAAAATCTTGCTGTTCCTTAATCAGGGAAAAAAAGAACATTTGAAAATACAAATCAGGTAAATCTCATATAAAACTCAGTAATTCGTATCCTAATAAGTATTGCTACTCATATACAAAATACTTTGTCTTTTGAAGACCAGCAAAAATACTATCGTTTTGCTTTCACATGTCTGCAGAGTCTGTGCATTATTAATTAAATTTTGTTCTAGAGTTTGTAATTTCA
>VXBZ01004778.1:53022-78763 GCA_013399135.1 Heliornis fulica | reverse complement strand
AAAATCACTAAACCTATTCTAAAGACTATTCTAACAACCTCAATTCCGAGTTTGCTTGAGGTGAAGGAGGGTGATATTCAGACAACCACCTCATTTGCCAAGCTATTTATAGACAAACAAAATTTCCATTTGTTTATGTATTCAGCAGATCTCAGAGAACCACCTCCCCTGATTTGGGGAAGAAATTTCTTGTGGCTTTCAGAAATTTATCTCATAACATTTCTTGATTTGGAAGGCATAACATACTGTAACTATTAATAATTACCACTCAGA
This sequence comes from Heliornis fulica, assembly GCA_013399135.1. NCBI lineage: Eukaryota > Metazoa > Chordata > Aves > Gruiformes > Heliornithidae > Heliornis > Heliornis fulica. The sequence continues at coordinate 78,490 of VXBZ01004778.1, read as the reverse complement.
TTCCTGACTATATTTTTATCATTGGAATGTTGGACATGTAAATAGCAGTGTAGGCGCATACATACACATGGGGCTCCCAAAGAAAACATGCTAAAAAAATATAGAAGTATCCATAAAATTGTAAGTGGTAATTCACTGAGTTTTGATGATGAAGTGAATAATTAGCAGTCTTCTAATGAATATTCTAGGTTGTGGATTACCAAATTTGTTGTCTTTGGTAAAATTTTCATGTCCAACCAGTGGAGAATTTAAGAATGTAAGCCAAATAAAACACTAAATATCTCATTGAAATTACCTACATTTCCTCTACTTTCCCACTTAGCTTCACTTGTTTGTTAAATCCTTTAGTAGTAGTAAATTGTTTAAATTAAAAATATATATTCTTGGCTGGATATCTGCTAAATCTTCCTCTCTAAAAAAACCCAAAACAAACAAATCAGAGAAACTTTTACTGTTTAAAATGCCTCCAGAAACTAAAAGTCTTATAAAATTATTCCTGTTCTCAACCATGTATTAGTATCTGATTAATCTCCAAAATAACTTACATTTTTCAGAAACAGAAAAGGACTGTTTTCAGTAGATATGTTTCCCTGTAATGTGTTCTTCCTTTTCTTGTAGCAAAAATATTGACATTTACTGTTGCTCAATAAGGCACAGAGTGGATACAGAGATTTATTCAGCATTACCCTCTTAGGCATATACTTTCAAATCCCTGACTAAAAGGAAAACAAAGAAAGAGTAAATTCCCTGTTCCAGCAAAAATGCAAAAGCTTTGCAAACCACCACAAGGCAATTTAATATTTGCACATAACCTAAAAAGCAAGTAGTCCTGAGTAATATTTCCTCTGCTAATAACCTACTGCCTGCTTTTGGAAAACATTTCAACAAGTATGTTCAGTGATAATTTCACCTCTGCATTTTTTAAAAAAACCAAATCTTTTGACATTAAGAACTAATCCAGCCTGCCCGCTTATTGCTCCACCAGGATGCTGGTCCTATAAACTCTCATAGTGCAAGTAATGAGAAGGGCCAGGAAGTTTTACTGAAAGTCTGCAGGATCTATCACCTGACAGCAGACCAGCCTGACTTCACTTTGACCACCCTGTCATCATAGAATCACAGAATCATAGGCTGGTCTGCGTTGGAAGGGACCCCATGGATCACCGAGTTTCAAACCCCCTACCACAGACAGGGCCACCATCCTCCTAGGCCAGGATCAAGATGATGTTGCCTAAAGTCCAACCTGGCCTTGAACACCTCCACAGTTGGGAAATCCCCCACCTCTCTGAGCAGTCTGTTCCATCACCTCATCATTCCTTCCATTAAGAACTTCCCCGATATCCAACATAAACCTTCCCCCTCCAGCTTCAATCCATTCCCCCTTGTCCTACGTCTATCTACCCTTGTAAAAATCTGATTCCCCTCCTGTCCATATGCTCCGTTTAAGTACTGGAAGGCTGCAATGAGGTCCCCCCATAGACACTCTTGAAGCCTAATGCTTCAGCTTTTTATTTTACACTGTCAGAGCAATGAAGCAATTGTAGAGTTTCTCTTTTCTTACTTCAGAAAGTCACTACCATAATGCAATCCTATATGTGAGTGCACTTATTTAAGGCTTTTGCTCAGGGCAGTTGGAGATTGTTGATGCATGTTTTGATACAGTGGAGACTCTGTGCTGATTTTGGCTGTTACAGAATTAATTTTCTTCTCAGTAGCTAGTATGGGGCTGTGCTTTGGAGCTGTGCTGGAAGCAGTGCTGGTAACACAGGGATGTTTCTGTTCCTGCTCAGTGCTGCCCACAGAGCCAAGGGCTTTCCTGATCTTCACCCCATCCACGAATGGGCTGTCGGTGCACAAGGAGTGGGGAGGGGACACAGCCAGGACAGGTGACCCCACCTGACCACAGGGATATCCTATACCATATAACATGCTCAGCAACAAACCAGGAGGAAGGTTAGCTGAGGAGGCCACTGCTCTTGGTCATTTGGAGGTGAAGCAATTGTTTTCAATCACATCACTTGTTTTTCTTGGTTTTTATTTCTCTCTCTGTTATTTTAATTTTCATTACTTTTGTTGTTATTATTACAACTATTATTATTGTTGGTTTTGTTATTTTATTTAAATTATTAAACTGTTCTTATCTCAACCTATGAATTTCCTCACTTTTGCCCTTCTAATTCTCTTCCCCTTGTTCTCCTGCTGAGACGAGGGGCAGTGAGCAGCTCTGTGGTACTTATTTACTAGCCGGGGCTAAACCATGACACTTTTTTTTTTATTTTGCCCTTTCAGAGCAATGAAGGAGCTGTAGGCTGCTGAGAGTTCCTCTCATCTCACTGCAGAAAGTCACTTCCATAACTTAATCTTATATGTGATTACACTTATTTAAGGCTTGAGCTCGGAGTGGTTGGAGATTGTCGATGATATTGATATAAAGACTCTGTGGCCCCAGGACAAGACACCCATGCATGTACGTGCCACCCTCCACACCTGCATGTCAGGGGTCATGGGTCTCTCAGCATCTTGTCAACACTGCAGCAAACAGGGCACTGTTGCAAACACTGCATAATAATGAGTCCCTCATGGAGGCCGAGCAGCTGAGGGAGATGAAATTGTAACAAGGATCACCTCAAATTGCCATAAAAATGCAGGAAGAGAAACAGAGAACACCTAAGATACTATCTGAGATGTGTTCCTTACCACTGCAATCTCTCAAGCTGTCATATCCTATTTTTGTGATGCATTGGGGAGAAGCAGCTAATTAGGCATAGGCATAGGCTGGATTGCATTTACTAGTCACAAGTTTATACAAGCCTTCTGGGGAGGCAGCTGCTCACTGTTTTAGGGTGCTCTCATTTGGCCCTGCTGGCTGATTTCTGTGGGAAAAGCATGAGGCAGAGGGCAGAATCTCATCATCTTGTTTTTCTGGGATCACTTTAATTGCAAGCACTCCTGAGTTCAGAAGCAGAGACTAGGAACAGGAAATTGTAGCCGAACTGGCAGAATGAGACACAGCCACAATCTGGCACCTTGTCTATCCATATATGCTGGAGAAATGCATACCTTTGAAGATGAACTCCATGTGCTATTTTAGAATGTTTATACATGAAAAACCGGTTTCAACACTGGCTTTGGTACCTCTCAAATAAATGAGACAAGAATGTAAAACACTACTTTTTCACAAGCTAACTAATCTGATCCTGATTCTGGGCACTGCAATATATTTACAATACTTCACAACATATGGTGTCTAGAGGAAACGCTACCTTCTTTCAACAGTCCTGCAAATGTGTTTCAAGATAGTCTAATGACAGGAATGATTCAAGGGTTTTCACTGGTTTGCTCTGGCAGAGGGGTAATCTGGACACAAGTGCTTTTTAATGGCATTTTCAAAACTTTCCATGAGATAATGGTGGTTCTTATGGGATTTACTTCAAAGCAACACAGATATCTCAATCCACTCTTACACATCTAAAGGCACCACATCTTTGTGTCAGACGTTATACTCTTCACTGCGCACTCCATGCATCAGAGTTAGGTGGAATAATTTATCTTTCTGATGAAAAGAAATTATGGGAATGAAAAGAAATTATGGGAATTCTAAAAGGTTTTGAACATGCTTGTTGCATTTGGATCTAAATAGATGGTAATATTTTCTTTCAGTGATATCTCATGTGTTTGCTGCCATGGGAAGTGACAGTGTATCAGCACACGAGAACAATCATCAGACATAGCTGGGTTAAATGCTGTTGTCATCTGACTTAGCTGAAGTCATATAAAGACATTTTGGCCAGTAGCTTCTAACAGCTGGACCCATTATAATTAGAATTTGTTAGCAGTGTTGATGGTGTATTGTCTATTTTTATGCCCCTGTTTTTCTTGCTGGAATGTCTGAAAGGTGTTAGCATGTTGCACTGCTCCGTCACCGCCTTGTGAAGGTGAGGCGTTGACGGATCGTAAGCTGGGTGCCTGTCTTATAATAAGAATCATATGGTGTGGGATGCTGGAGACCACTGCTGGGAAACAGACAGAGACGAGATGATCATAGACCATTTGAGATAGGAAAAGTAAAGAACAGAACATTTACAGGAAGTACTCTAAGCCTGCTAATTGCTTGGCGATCTGCAGCAGACTTCCATTTGATTACACACTTGGACTGCTTCAAGGCACATACTGTTTCGGTATCTTTGGCTCTCAGAAGAGCTTCACTGATGATCTAATGTGTAAAGTGTTGGTTTATTAATTCACACGCTTTACGTTTTCACCAAAACTGAAATAAACTGGGAAAGGCGAAGGCGGGATTTGAGCTCCTGTGAAGCTGAGCTCATCTGTAGAGGCAACAGAGACATGTAGCATCAGCCAAGAAGGCCAGATACGCTGTACTTTTGGAAAGCACACTGGGTGCCAGGGAGAACAGACTTGGAATTGTCTCTATTTGTATGTTCCTTAAAAACAGTGTAGCACCTATATGTCTTTATTCTAGAAGTATAACAAAAGTTGATTTAATTTGAAAGCAAAACAGTGGATGAATCCAGGTTTGACCCTGTTTATGACCTTCAGAAAGTGCCTTGGACGTTTCTCAGCCTGAGTCCCCAATTAGGTATTGCTGTAGCAGGTGTCATATATAGCTGTGGAAAACAACTATTAAAAAGCACTCAGCAGTGACTGTTCTCCTGGTTACTGATGCTCTGGAATAACAGGGACTGTGTCATATCATGCCTTGCATAAACTCAGAATTATATGGAGGCATGATCTTCAATATTCCCATCCTAAATTTCCTCTAGAACTTCAGTCTTCTGAAAGTAAGTGTTTCCAACTCACTATGTATTTTAGACAAACTTCCATGGACGAAAAACCCAAACAAACAGACAGGCTTTGTTCAAATTAGCTATAAAAGACTTGACAGTAATTCTGTGGACTGCATACTAAATTATGAAGTGCTTAGAAGAAGGGCAAGTAAAGAAACAGTAATCTTAAAGATCTTTAATAAATAAGAAATCTTTCCTGAAGCTCAGATATTAAATCTTCATCAAAAATCATTGGAAAGATTATAATATGCATGACATATACTTTTTCTTAAAAGAGTCAGCCCTCCTCACAATATGAAAGAATTATGAAGCACAATACTGTAGCATCATGGAGGGACTTTCTTTAAGATATTAACGGATAATTTAATAAGCATTCTCTGTCTTTCTGTGTTTATGCATTACCTTGCCAAGATGTTAGTGGAAAAGTGCCTGCTATTGTTTCTTTGAATCAGTTATTAAAGACATTGCATGGATTTTTCTTTGTTTGAAGATAAAATTAACTTATTACAAATGAAATAATGTTTTGAAGCTCTGAAGAGGTAAGATGCAAAGAATGGGTTGCTGAGACACAGAGTACACTACTTCCCTTTCCTATTTGCTCTCATATTTGTTAATAAAGCAAACAAATCCATCAAAGCCAAAACAAAACTAATTAATTTGCAGAGAACAAATTCACTGAATGACGTTGACCACTCATGCTTCCCTCCTGGCCACCCCCCACCCCCAGCTTCCCTTGGCCAGTAATATAGCATGTGGTAGATCCTTTATCACCACAGTTAATTGTTTATACTAGAAAGTCAACTTTCCTTGCTGGCATGGATAATCTTGCCAAGTGGAATTATTAGATCTGGTCTCCTGCCAGAGTTTACTCTCAGACTTCATTATTTAACCGCTTTTTTGTATAGAGCTAGGTTGTCATTGAAGTTGGCACAAACTACTATGCTACTTTTGTGCATACATTCACCAGAGCTGTGGGAACAAGATGAAGGATCTTGCATACAGACAGAGATATTACAATAAGAGGCCTCACTTCCTCTCCCAATAACTTAACAGCATGTGGAAAGAGAAGCATGGAAAACCATGTGTGAAGAGCACAAAGGACTCAGAACTAATTTTAACAAAATGTGGATTTTACATTAATTTTCTTAATTGCCAGCAAATACTTCCAGACAAGGTAGCTGTCAAGTGAAACCTTACTGCAAGACTGATCCCCATTGCTTACACAGTACGATGCATACAGATAGACAAAACAATTTTTTGCTATCTCAATTGCGTAAACAAGTCGCCTTTTGAAGAACTCAGAGGTCTACACACACAGTCAAAACACTATCCTGGTAATGTTGATGCACTGCAGAAATCTCATAAAACTGTCAGGTTGAGCCATACTCTATTTTGTGGTCTTCACTGTAGAGGTTATGCAAGCGCTGGAGGGCACATGCCTTATCACAATATTGAGTAAATGAAATCTGTTATAATCTCAGGGGAATCCTTTATAGTTTTAAATTGACAGAAGGGATGAAAATCCTGGTAGAAGAAATATATCATTCACCAGATAAATTTGAGCAAATAATGGCTCATTAAGAATACAAAAAAAGGACCTACCAGATGCATCATAGAGATGGATAGGCAGAGTACAGCAGCGGCATGATTTCTCCTTCCTTTTCCAAACTTCACTGGCATTTCAGAAACTTGGAGCACAAGGGTCCACCTGAAAAACAGAAAGAAAACAATAAACTTTTCTCTGGTCTCTGCATCCTTATGCCATCTTCTTCTCTTTCATTTGCTTATCACTTTCACTTAAATAACCCTCATAAAACAAAATCTTCCATTGCTCAATGGAAATTTTAATAAAAGCAGTCCCACAAGCTCCAAGTATGTCCTACAGACACTGCTGACACTGAGTTCCTCTTCTTGGCCTTTCAAAGCCTCATTGTGGTCTTCATGTTTCCAAAGAGGTTATTTCAGTGACACAAGGACAATAACATCTTTAAATTCAGTTCTGTCTCTCAAGGAAATAAGGGAGACATTTTAAGCACTTTCTTGTACTGGAGTTTCTGTGTATAAAAGGAACAATTTTAATTTTTTATAGAAACAAGAAGGAATGGATGAGAAAGACAGACAGGGACTGTATGCAGCAACAGGAGCCAAGAATTCCTGCACTCTCTGTCTGGCTCTGGTCTCTGAAGTCTTTAGCGCATGACTTGGTTCTCATCCCTTGGTGCTCCTCCCTTTAAAACAGCAATTTTAAATTTAAGTAAAAGCCATGCAAGGAAAATTATTAGCTGATGAGGAACAATTCATTAGCAGATTCTTGGAAGGTGGTGTTCTAATCACATTGTAGGATGGTTGATTTACCTCACCACAAGAAAGGCTGTTACAGATCATAACTTCTGCATTTTGCTTGCCAGGATTGCAAGCCTTTGGGTCTGAGAAAAGCTGTGTGGTGATCTGAAGGCTGGTAAGACAAGCGCAAGCACTTGTGCAAGCATCAAGGCTTCATAAGTATGACAGAGGAATAAAGAAATAAGTCCCTACTGCTGAATCCCCCTTTGTGAGTCGTTAAAGCTACTCAGAAGAGGAACAATTGGAGGCTGAAGATTTCCTCAGACATCATTGTTTGGGGTCATTTGCAGTGGGGAAAAAGCCAATTCCTTATGAATGCTGACTCTATTTAAATCCAGTAGGTGCTCTGGGGCAACTATTTAAATTGTAAACAAGGATTTTGACCACAAAATACACATTTTAAAAATACATGATAACTTGTGACAGACTGTTTTCCTACAGCATAATGTATCATTGTAGTTGGAGCCCGCCCTTGGGACTGTGGAGCAATTCAACCTCAGGTTGTGTGGAAAGGGTGAAAGAAATGGAAGCTGAAAAACATTGCTTTCAGACCTCTTATGTAGGCAGCAAACAACTGTAACTTTTCCATTTCTCTGAACCTCTACTTATCCTTGAAGCATTTCGCCCTACCACAGTCTTGCTTCACAGCTGTCTGCCCCATCAACCTTTCAGTGGGCGATAAACATTATTATATGCCATTGTTCAATCTCTGAACAAAGTTTGTTCAGAGAAAAATTTATTTGAGAAAGATTCTTAAGTTATCTCTTCTTGCTTTATCAGTTCTCGTCTTCTAACACTTCTTTTCCTTTCCTCTGCCTCCTTTCCCTTTCTACCTCTCAACTAACTTAGAAAACTCTATTTCCTAATGCCAAGTTGTGGAAGTTTTTTTTAAACTTCTTCTTTTTCTGTTCTTCCCACCTCACCTCACATGTTTTATATCCTATCTCTGCCATGTAAGATATCCCCAAATGTTTACAAACAGACACAAACAAGATAGCAAGAGACCATCATCATCCTCATTGTGCCCATGAAGGAGAGTGAGTATGCAATCACAACCCAGTAAAGTTTGGCGTAATCCAAAACACAAAAATATTTAACAGGTAGCAAGATAGACACCAATTCTTTCCAAGTCTTTTCCAGGATCCTTCCTGGAGAAGACAGGTCCTGTCCCTCATGTCTTGCCACCAGATGGCAGACACTGTTGGTGGAGGAGAAGATGGTTGCCTCCTCCCTTGCCATTAATCTTTTCTGGAAGTTGCGGTTACAGCTTGCTGTTGTTGCTGCTGCTATCTCACTTGTGATCTTTGGTGAACTCAGGAAAAATGACAGCTGTTTTTTCAATGAGCTTTCATACCATCAAAGGAGACTGGGAATCTGTTCCTAATTGTGGACTGGAAGAGGCTGTGCTCAACAACTTCACCACTCCCAGGTTTTTCTCCTTTTTTAGAAGATGGAGGTATCAAATAACTTTCCATTTTAAACCATCAGGAAAATTACATATCCTCTAGTTCAAGCATATGACCTTGAAAATCATAGGGCAAGAGGCCTCAGGAACTGCTCTTGTGGCTGCCTAAATCTGATTACTCCCTGCCTGATAGGATGGACTTGAAGCTGTTGTGTGTGGCACATGACAGCACAGCTCCCCAATGGTCCTACAATCAAAGACCTTCAACTAAACAACCCTGGGCGCCAAAACTCCAGTTTGGGTGAAGTTTCACTGGAGTTCTTCCAGACAGAGACACACACTAAATTAAAAAAATTTAATTTGGAACATTTCTGCGTGTCCATATTTAGGGAGGCCAGGGCCTTTCTTTGATGCTAGATCCCCAGGAAACTCCTGCTAACTTCATCTTAGCTGCTACAAGTGTGCTCTCTACATTCGTATGTGTTGGTAAATCTGAGCTTGTAGTTCATTCCTTTAGTCACAATAATAAATGGCTTTTATATACACCACCTACTTTTATTTACCCATTAATTTTTGTTTTATTTTGTTTGCTTTTGTAAGTTGTCTCACTATGGTATGACTTGCTACATCAGAGAATCAGAGAGAGGCATGTAGGTATCATCACTGAAAAAAAAAGAGAACAGCTCCCTCTCAAGCTTATGACAGATATGGCTTTGGTCACACCCCAGTTCATTCCACTAACTGTTTAGTAAGATTTTTTTAAATTATTATGTTCACTTCTATGCAAGTGAAACATGCATATAACATTCACAGAATCATTGAATCACAGGATGTTTTGGGCTGGAAGGGACCTTAAATATCATCAAGCTCCAAACCCCCCATGGGCAGGGACACCTCTCACCAGACCAGGCTGCTCAAGGCCTCATCCAGACTGGCCTTGAACACCTTCAAGGAGAGGGCAGCCACTGCTCCCCTGGGCACCCTGTGCCAGGGCCTCACCACCCTCAGAGGGAAGAATTTCTTTGTAATATTCAACAACTTCATAACGTAATACACACTAAAGCGATCAAACTCCTCTGTAAGGGTTCAAGGCCTGATCCTTAAACTCTTTAATGTGCAGTGACACTCTGTCTCCTTACAGATGGCTCCAATACTCTGCAGAAGGAATACACTATCTTGTTTTTCTGAAGAATATTGAGTGGAAATTTCTTTCTTACATTGAGGAAGTCATAGCTACAACCCCGAACTTGTTTAGGCAAGCCATAGAAAAATGAGGTTTGAACTACAGACAGAACATGTAGATCAAAAGTAAAATGGCAGACAATCCATTTCAGTGGATTTTTCATAGTATTTGTTTACTTTTTTTTTTCTGTTATATGCTTTTGCTGATTTAAATATTCATGGAGATGGAGCAAAGAACTTCTAGCTGTGGCCTAGGTCAAATATACTGTGTGATGCAGAAGGCTGCAGGCTGTAAAGTGAGATTTGGTTCTCTGGTTAAGTTTGACAGTGAACCAGACCATTTATTCTGTTAACTTCATATCTGTAGTTCAAGACATTTAATTTTCATGCTGCTTTTTGTATTGCTACTTGGAAGACTCTTCTGGGCTTGGATTTCCTGAAGAACGTATGGAGAGATGTCCCAAATGTTCCTCTCTGGATGTGCCATCATTTCCTTCCTGATCCATGCATTGAAGAGGACTCATATGAATGAATTGGATAAAAATTCTGTTATGCATTTTTTTGCCAAGGACTGGATGTAGCATTTTATATGTGTTTGCAAGCCAACAACTGAGCTGTAGCTATCCCGGGGATACCGAAAGTGAGGCCCAAAATCTAATAATGCCACCCCCATAGTTGTAGTAGAACTGAGCTCAATTAGGCAGAAAAAACTTGCTCAAGGAAATTTCACAGGTTAAGAGTTTTGGGAAACAGTTTCTTACATGATTACAGAATTTTTACTAATGTTTAATTCAAACCACTTTTACCAAACATGAATCTATTTCAACTTTATTCTTGCTATTTTGGACCTGCAGATGAGTTTATTGAATGAACACATATTAATTTTATGTGGGTGAACGGTGTCTTTTTTTCTCTCTTTTAGGAGCAACGCAGAATTTCTGGGACATTAATTTAAAATTTTTAATAATAGTTCAATTTTTAAAAAAAATATAATTCTAGGCTTCACTCCAAAGGAGATTAATGCAGGTACATGGTATCTAAAGCTGCTACAAGCCTAAAAAATGAGACTGAGAACTAACAATTCAAATACACTTTATATTCATATTTTATTTTATTCCTTAGGGTGTTTTGCTTCCTTCTGTTATGGTTTATTGACACAGATTGCTCTCTAATCATTGCTCTTCAGGCAGCATCCTGTTTCTGAAATTTACTTCAACCATTCACCCTGAAAACCAGCTTAACTGCATTATCTTGGCAGAAGAAATCTTTTGTACCTCCTTACTCAATGGAGAGGTTATTTCTGAACTTCCCCATCCCCCATCCCCCCTGGGAAGATACTGTGATCTGCAATGAAAGCAGTTACAGGACATNCTTCCCTTCCCTTCCCTTCCCTTCCCTTCCCTCTCCTATTCTTTCTGTTTTTCTCTCTTTCATCTACCCATTAAAAGGAAGAAAAGGTCACTGCAAATAAACCCAAAACCCTACACAAAAGTGAAACTTAAAGCATACTTCCACCACCCCCCCTTCCCTTGAATTACAGTACAACACAGTTGAAACTTGAATCTGGTTAAAGAGAATATATAAACTTTGCAAGTCTAATAAGAAACAGATTTTGAGGCCTTTGTACTTAAAAATTATTAGGAAATTTAATGTAAGAAATATTTAAGAACAACATGATTTCAAAAGATATGGTGACTTGCCCCTATTTAAAAAATATTTTCTGATACACTATAATAATAGTTCTATTTGTTAGTCAAAATTTAATTTAGATGTGTGTTTCCGGTATGAGAGCACAATATCTTTACTCATTACACCTACATTATAGACCTCCACTGATATTTCCACAGATTTCACTTGGCTACTAATCATAATTTTAAAAGTGTTAAGAGATTGATTATCTATTTCTAATGTAATAAACTCATGTAAAAATGCATGAGGCTGAAAGAAGGCTAAGTGATTTATAGAGTGAGAACACTAACTTTTAAATTTCCTTTTTAATTTAGAACTTATGTTGTCTTTTGAGTTTTTCTATGCGATCTTATTTTCATGTTTGCACAGTACTTTGGTTTTACCAATAGCACAGGAAAAACATTCTGGTATAGAACATTTTTTTAAACAAAAAACATTCTGGTATAGAACAGTTTTTTAAACAAAGGAACCAGGAGATTAGATAGACTCTGGGTCTGGAAGATAAAGGCAAGTTGATTGTCATATCAGGACACAAAACTGATAATCAGGAATATGAACAAATATGAGATTTATAAATAATGATCTTTACAAATACAGACATGTTTGAAATTCTGCTACATATTGAGATATATTTTGCTATTAATAACACCAATAAAAAGTTAGGATCATGCCTTTCATGTGTGCACTGACAACAAATATCTCAGCAAATGTATTCAGTGCAAGAGAAAGACAAAGGAATAAAATGGAGAATGGAGTTTATATGTTGCATTTCCATAACCATCTCCTCCTTTCAAAACATGTAAAATGCAAATATTACCTCCCTCATATCCCAGAACCTCAAGGGAACTTTTCCTTCGACCAGTCTCTGATGACATTTGTGATCACAAAATCAGTATCAAAAACCCCATCTTGTGCAAGTCATCCCTCCTTCCCCTCAACTGCACAGTCTGTTTGCAGTAGCCTTATGGTTACAGGGCAGATGAAGATGACCTTGCTCAGGTCCTGTGCCTCTGCTGGATTGCAAAAATGTAGCAGAGATAATTGAGTGGTTTTTTTACTCTGCAGAGAGAAAGCAGAAGTCTGCTCCTTGTTCCTTGAATGGGAAAATATACCCCATGAAAAGATGGTCAGGATCAAAAGCAGCACCTTTTGCTTCACTGGAACTGGAAATCCCCCCATGGGCAATATATGACAGAGATAGCAGTTGCTGTTTTCATGGATGTAGTGAGTTGAAGGCATCTGCAATACCCTCAAAGTTCATAAAAGTAAGGGGATACTGGAAAAATGCAGGAAAAGAATGTCTGATTTTCAGTGTTTTAGGAATGTCATTTCATTTTATTTACTTAGAATGCCTCTACCTAAGAGTTATTTTACTATAAGACAATCAAGCCTGTCTTTCCTTAATCAGTATAATCCTTTTTGATCCAATCCTGCAAAGTCATAACCAATGGCCAATGATGCTCAGCAGTTCTCTGTAGGATGGTAAGTCCTGTATAAATTCAACAGTCTGTCCATTTAAACCTGTGCTGATTTATCAGGGTAAGCCTGCACTGCAGGCAATTTTTAATCTTTTTAATCTTAAAATGCTTGATTTCTAAGACACAGGAAAAACTGTTGTTTGAAGCTGATCCAGGGAGGGGAGGAGGAGAGACCTGGCAGACATCAATTTGAGCTCTAGTAATAACAACCTACTCCAAGCAGTCTAACTTACCAAACTAATAGTTTCCCAGTCTAATCCTGAAGTGACTTTATTTTTATTTCTTCTCAGGTCTTCTTGAGATAAGGTTCTAGAAGGAAAAAGATACAACAGGCAAAACAACTCCCAAAAAACTGGAATGAAATTGTTGAAAGAAAACCATAAGTAATCAACTGTCTGCAACATTTTGTCACAATGAACCCTGGAGTAAAAAGCCCCTAATGTAAATTATACACTGATGTATATCATAAGAATAACTGGACTCACAAAACCATTGTGATATGTGTCTAATATTAACCTGTTAGAGAAGACTCCTCAGAAAGTCCAGATTTGCACAGCAGCTCTATGGTTGCAACCAGAGCAGGAACTTGTGGACCAGGGGAAAACAACAGGTGCAATGTGTATTTCAGTAACATAGATTAATAATTAAAAAAAAAAAAAAGAATAAAAAAATTAGCACCAACACCACAGAACATACTTCCACATGGGAACTGTCTAGAAACGTTTTTACTAGGTATAGAGAAGATTTGTTTGAGCAGAGAATATTTCCTGTGGAAAAGCCAGCTGGTCAGTGGTTTGTTCCCACTGACAGACCCACAATCCCAGATAAAGAGGAATTCAGTATCATTATAACCTCTATTTCTGAGACTAGAACACTGGCTCTCTAAGGTGACACCACTACCATAACTGGTTTTTTTTTGTTTCATTAGGTGGGACACGGTCTTTTAATGTTTGGTGCTATTAAATACTCCAGTTTCACAATGCACTGGGGAAAAAATAAAGGAGGCATAGTGCCAGGAACAGTAGCTAACATCCAAATATTCAATCTTAACTCCACTAAACTAAATGGGAATTTTACTCCTTAGCATCATGTCCAGATACTTGATGTAGCTTAGATTCCAGGATGTTATCAGGTGTTCACACAGGGAGAAAATAAAGAACAGTATAAAAAAAAACCCAACCCAAACCCAAATATTAACATACTGCCTTTTTATCCCAGGTACAAGATGAACAAGCTTATATTTTCTCTTTTTACAGTAAATCTGCTATGATTCTCTTGACCACATCAAGCACAAAGCCTCTAGGAGTTCTTGTGTGGGGGATGGGACAACGCAGCTGAAGAGCTATTCCCCAATTTAACCCTTTATGGAAGAGATGCCATCAAGAACTCATTTTCAGTTTTTATGCCTTTAAAAATGCAAATTGAGATGGACATTTGGGTTCAGCAGTTTGTAAACACTGCATGCCTGTCAGTATGAAATAATGTTCAAATAAACATAGCTCTTTTGTGTAATTACTTCCATTGGTTCTTCAACAATATTTATCAGACATGAGGTAGGATATAAAGATTAAAACCTGTAACTTGGCACATGCAACTCTGTTTTGTAGTGAATTCAGATACTGAATATGTTTGCAGCTTCACACAAGGCTTTTCATTCCCAGATTTGACATGTTCTGGAGGGAACAGACATTTGGATTCTTTCAAATCCTCATTTTTTTAATTATTAATGTTGGCATAGTATTGAGAAATGGAACTTGTGGCTATTGAATTATGGAGTTCTTTCACATCGAGGTCGAAACTGACATAAGTGTGATTGTCTCAAACGAGTCCTTAGAAGCCACAGCAAAATCCATTAAAATCATCAAACAGTGCAAAAGGAATGGAAGCGCAAAGGCTGAGCCAGTGGCAGGGGTGGGGTGGCAGGGGCAATGAGCTAATTCACAGAGCCTACGTGCACGGATCCTAGTTTTTACCAAGAACATTTATGTTGTGGATTTGGAAATAAAGCATTCTCTGGTTTTTTTAGCATAATAAATCAGGTGGCATGGAACCACTTGACAAAATCGAATCACACAAAAGTATGATTCAAATTTTGGACATAGAAAAGTACAACTGACTGAGACTTTTAAAGATTCTGATTCTACCCTCCTGGTTTTAAAGCTGGGCACCTCTCAGACACACCATTCACTGCCCTGATCTGGTGTTGGACGGTGGAAGAGAGAAAACAAACACTGTGGTAAAAGTGGTTTATGGAGTATGTTTTTCTTGTGTCTTCTTCACAAAGACAGTACCATTTATAACCAGAAGTCTTTATTACGGCTTTGTCCCCACATGTTAGTTCACTGGCAAAGCTGCCCACGTCAAAAATAACAGTGACAGCACTGAGAAAAAATAACACAAAGTAAAAGCAAGACAATAAAGGCAGAGCCTAGTATCACAGATGTATAGATATAAGCCTCATAAAGTTGACCTTGTATGGCCTGTCTGACCCACCACAGGACCTGAATTTTTGAACTCACTAAACCTGGAAATGTATAACAGTGCTGTAATTATTTTAGACGGGGAGCAAAGCTGTTTGAGGTATTACTTCCACCACTGGAGGAAATGCTATTTATTTGTGGTTTTGATCTTATACATTAAAACAAAACAGAACTCATCTGATTTCTGGACGAGCAGAACTGGTGTTAAGGTTAAGCTAAGGCTGTAGCTCTTCAGTCCAGGAATGTGTTTCTTATTTCTACTCAAGCCAAGTTCATTCACTTCTATTTTCACTAAAGCCACAGTCTTTTGAAGATGTTGCATTTGGATTTCTTCCCTGCCAAGTATCTAAATTACAATGTGCTGTGTCCATGAGAAAACTGAAGAGGATTTATTAGAACAAGGTGCCAGAACTTTTCACCCTCCCCTGCATCAGGTCGGGGTAGTAGTATCATATGAAAAGACACTGTCAATACATTTTATCCATCCAATTTACAAAGAAAGGTTATTTTTTTCTCCTTTCACAACACTAGCTGTAAAAACATTGAAAATAACTTGGAAAAGAAAAAAGTATTCACTGACTTCTCAGATCTCCTTGTGCACATCCACTCAAAGAGAACAGCTGTCTGCATCTCCTGCCACTCTTTTGTTATCACAGTAGGCTACGCTGAGGAAAGACCCATTACATAAGTGAAAAAACGAACTGTAATTTATACCTTTATTGATGAGAAATTTATTAATTTGGGATTGGCTAGACAGGTTAGACAAAACAGCAAATCAAAACCAAGCTTCATTTTAGTTGGACTGAAGAAGAAAGGTAAACTTTCTGGGATGTGAAGCCTACCAAATAAGCCAGCATGTTTCTGTTTTGGAGTTATCTGAAGGGGAACATTTGCCCATTGAGATGTCTGCTGCTCCCTTGTTGAAATTGCAGCGCCAGACCTCCCAGCCTTTAGACGCAAACACAGTCCTCCCACTGCACTGTTTGTTTTTGGTCCCTTGGACCAAATGCCACCTTGGGTGGCAGTCCTGCAGTTTAAATCATCGTGTTATTATACGATGCAATAAATCTTCAGAGACTGGGGGAAGGCAGCTTTTTCATTTCCCCCTTTTGATTTACTTTTGTTGATTAAGCTTTCGTAAAGTTTTAAAAATATCCCAGAAAATACTGAGACGGTGCAATTCTTAGATATATACCGTGACTTATATTAAGAAATTAATAACTGGCAACAATTGCCATTTCACAGCATGACTTGAGACAGGATATTTTCCTCTGTATGTGATGTAGAAAATAACAGTTGTATGGTCAGCATTACTGTGTTGTAATGTTGGATTTATTATGGAGACCATGGCTCATTAGAGAGCCTGATCACTTCTTTAACAGAAACACTTTGCCTTTGTACTGAGCTGCTTTAAACTTAAAAATGTGAGAAGCTCCACACTGAAAGGAGAATGCTGGAGTGCAGAAAACAGAGTACAAGAGAGCACTTGGGTTTACAAGCGGGACACAGGTCACGAATAGTATAGTATTGTATAAGATACACACAGTTTTCCCTTAAGGCACAGTGGCAGCACAAACTGAAACCCTCCTAGAGAGAATACAGAAGGGTCTTTGAAAAGCTTGATTTGTTAAACATTTGTTACTAATAACCCAATGACTTTACCAATTTTCATAAACATGAATTGTGATTATCCTCTTCTAGTCAGAGTAGGATTTCATGATTTAATGCAAATTGGTCTTGTCCCACAGGCACAGTTGGATTTTAAAGTATGAAGATTGAGTTGCTTCTCAAAATGTCAACAGGTAAAGTAAATCTGTCCAGGAAATTTATTAACAATTGCCACTTTCTCCCTCATGCTATTTGTGAAAGGCAATTCTGTCATTGACTGTAGTGAGCATAGTGTAAGCATGTATAGTATATGTGAATATTTCCTTATACACCCTATCAGCATTATGTCAATAGAGAAACTAGGAAAATCAATTTTCCTTTGAAATGTTAGAACACAAGTGGGGGGAGTGTAGCAGGGGGAGAGCTGTCATCAGTTTCCCAGAGGTCAGCATTTTACCCTGGGTTTTGTTCAAGACTGGGTTCTGTTCTCAAATTATGAAGTAGATTCCTCTCCTTTTTAATGTTTTGTTTTGGTACATTTTTATGTTCTGCTTTGATTGTTTAGAGAAAGTCCACAAAGTGATATCTAAATTGACTGGAAATTATTCACCAGAGTCTCCTCTCAAGGCTGAAATTTTCTCAGTGATATTAGCACATCAAACAATGTAAATGATAAAATTGGTGTTTGATGAAGTGCAAATTATGTCTAAACACTCCTGTCAACTATATAGGGAGCAGGGAAGATCCCACTTCAGAATGTCATTACTACAGCCCCTAAGTATAGGGCTAGTGCTTAACTGGTTTTTAATAGCTCATGAAGTTATCTCAAGATCTCCTTTAGGCTACACAAGCCCCACTGTCCAAACTTGATTGGTAGATTCACTGGTGTACTGGGAGATCTGAAGACTTTGGCCCACACTCAAAGAGTGGCAGAACCCATCAATAAAGTGTCATTTATTAGTCTACTAATGTAATCACCACTTTATGTTTCATCCCAACTTCTGTTTCCACCCCAGAGGTGCCTCTTGCTCCTTCTGAACACATCTTTGGAGTTTAGTTCCTGATGTCCACCAATTACAAAAAAAAGCCTACTCTCAGCTCTTCCCTTGCAGGAACCTCTTGCCTGGAGAGGTTGTGTTGGTTTTCAGTGTGAAGATAAAATATCCCTTCAAGTGTCCGTTCAGACTATTCAGCTATGTACAAAACCAGTCCTAGTAGAGAACCACACAAGATATAGAACCACACAAGAACCACACACCCCAAATTTCAGTTTAGTCCTAATATTAAAGACACTTTCCTCTGTTTGACTATGATGGTTTCCTTGTCCATCAGACCACATTTTGCTAAAGGGTAGGGAAAAGAATACAACTTCACTTTATGCCCATGTGTAATCTATCCCCAAAGGAATTCCTAGTGGAATTGTACTTGGCCTCAGAGACAATTCCTTGAGCGTGCTGTACCATTCATGCCATGGAATGCAAAAGATAAATACTAATTTAAGTTACAGTCATGCATTTCCACTTTTCTGTTGCTCATCAAAGAGCAGTTCGGCTCTTGCTTATCTGTGAAGTCTTACTTGACTGGACTACAAATCATATGTTTGTGCAATCACACATCTTGATACTGAGTATTGAAGGGAAGCCTGGACAGGCTCTTCAGGATGGAAAGCAGATATCTGTATAAATGAGAGAGAAAAAATAAAGTCACTGAGGAAAGCGGCTCCAGTACCAGCTGGATTCGTGGCAGGGTTCTAGCATGGTGCATAGAGGCCTTTCACAAATGGGGGGAACATCACAGGGAGTTTCCAGGACCTCACAGCTCACACAACAGAGGCTGATGAGACCTGGGCAGAGCCAGGAGCAGTGGCAGCAGGGGTGCATGATGTGGAGGATTCCTTAACCTCTCTCTGCCTGTCTGAACACAGTGACTTAGGGCATAGGGGGCAATAGTTCCTTCCAAGCATAGCAGGTGCATCTCTTCTGTGAGTACCCCACCTTCCCAGATGACCATGTATAGTAGGCATCATGGTCTCCAAGTGGAACCAAACATTAACAGGGACAGTGTTTCATCTATCTTGGAGATCAAGTTCAAGTCAGTCTATGACCATGTCATAACCTCTTCCATATAGAAAACAAGATGGGTCATTGTCATAAGAGACTCCCTTCTGAAGGGAACAAAAGATGCAATATGACAACCATACCTGCTTAAGGAAGTCTGCTCTGTCTCTTGGCCCCAGTTAAAGATATGAAGAGGAAGCTTCCTACCCTGGTACCACCCTCAGATTAGTATGCATTACTGATTGTCCTGGTAGGCAGTGATGAGGTTGAAACAAGAAGTCCAAGAGCAACCAAGAGAGAGTACAGGGCCTTGGGACAACTGGTCAAGGGATCAGGAGCACCAGTAGTTTTATTGTCTATCCCTCCAGTTCCAGTAAGTGCTGAAAGAAGAAACAAGGATAGCCAACAGATCAAGACCTTGTTCCAAGTCTGGTGTCACCAGTAGACTTTTGGGGCTTACGATCCAGGGTCAGTCCACACAGCAGCAAACGATCAGGATATACCAGTCTCAAAAGGGGAAAAGGATATTTTCAGGGGCATTAGGAGGAGTCACTGAAAGAGCTTTAAACTAGATTTGAAGGTAGAAAGGGTTAAAACCAGGTTTGCTAGGTATAAGCCTGGAAGAAACCAAAAATATTTGAGGGAAAGCATGCTAGTGAGGTCCTATCTTTGTCAATTACCTTTGGCAAAGGATTCAGTGCACCATCAATAAGCTTGCAGACAACATTAAGTTGGAAGGAAGTGTTGATCTTCTTGAGAACAGAAAGTCTCTACAGATGGATGTGTGCACACTGTATCGAAAGTCTGAGGCCAACGGTATGAGATTCTAAAAGGCTAAATGTTAGGTCCAGCACTATGGCACACTAAAGGCTTGAGACACTGGAGAGCTGGCCAGCAGAAAAGGACGTGAGGATGTTGATTGGCAGCCAGCTGAATATGATCCAGCAGTATGCCCAGGTGGCCAAGAAGGCCAACTTGGCCTTTATCAGGAATAGTGTGTTCATCAGGACTGGGGAAGTGATTGTCCTCCTCTAATCAACACTAGTGAGGCTGCACCCCACATGCTGTGTTCAGTTCTGGGCCCCACACTACAAGACTGACACTGAGATGCTGGAGTACGTCCAGAGAAGGACAACAAAGTGGTGAAGGGTCTGGAGCACAGGTCCTACAAGGAGCAGCTGTGGGAGCTGGGGTTGTTTAACCTGAAGAAGAGGCTGGGAGGAGACCTCATCCCTCTCTAAAACTACCTGAAAGGAGGTTGAAACCAGGTGTGTGTTGGACTCTTCTCCCAAGTAATAAGCAATGGGAAAAGAGGAAACGGTCTCATCAGGGGAGGTTTAGATCAGATATTGGGAAAAATTTCTTTACTGAAAGTGTTTCTAATTGTTGGAACAGTCTGCCCAGGGAAGTGATTGAGTCACCATCCCTGGAAGTGTTTAAAAGAGGTGTAGATGTGGTGCATAGGTACATGGCTTAATGGTGGACTTTGTAGTGCTGGGTTATCAGTTGGACTTAGTGATTTTAAAGTTATTTTCCAGTCTAAATGATTCAAAGGGGGATGATTTTTTTTTACCTTGATATACAGGTGGAACAATGCATAGGCCTGAAGGGCAAACAAGAACATCTGGTTTTAATAGGTTAAAATGTTTTCTCCAAGTCTGTATATTTTCATTGTTGTTTTGGCAGATGTGACCTCTCATGCACAGCCTCTAATCCCAGTTCTGCTTCAGGGTTTCTTTAGGATGATGCAACACTGTGAAAGCCCTGAAAACTGGCCAGTTCCAGGCTCTCAGCCTTTGTCTGTTTCTTGGAAGCACAGCTCACTTATTAGATATCACTGAATTTTGCCGGCAACTGTGGCTTTCTGGACCATATGTAAGATAAGCAGATTCACCTTTCAGTGGACTGGACTCTAGAGAAAGAGAACAGACAAACGTCTGGCAGATTGTCCTGTGTGGTTGTAAACGAATGTAGTATTTCCTGTTCGTGTTACAGTTCCAGGAGCTGGAACAGAATAAAATGACTGTTTTACCATGGAGAGCACGTTTGAGCAAGGCAACCCAATAAAACACTGGCTCAAACCCATATTTTTTAAATCATAAAGCTATGGTTAAAGTACAGTTAATGCAGTATAACTCTAGCAGCTATACAGATGTTATCATACCCATCTAGTTTATTACGTGAAAACTATAGTAAATCTGTCATGATTGCAAGAACACTAGATTCAAATTCTAGGTCCCATAGTAATAATGTGGTAAAACATGCTGAAGTGTAGTTTTATTTTGGCATCTACCAAATTTATTAGACTGAATGTAGCTTGAGAATGCTGAAATCCCTAGAAGAGTGTTATGACGATTGAGCACAAATTTTAATGAGTTATCTTGATTTTCAAAAGTGTTCCAGTACCAGTAGAGGTGACGCTTATTGAATTGAAGGCAAAGTGTGAAAGAGCTAGAATCTGAATATACTCCAACATGTCATGGTATCCACATAAGTTTTATGTCTGTGGTGTCTGCAGGTTGACAGTGCATTGCAGAGTTTGTAAAAATTAAAGCAGTAATGAGAAATTAGGAAGGAATTATTTGCTCAGTAACAGCGCCTCCAAACTTGCCTATCAGAAAGTGTGAAGCTTTTCTCTTGTGTATCTTGAACATCTTGTAATACCAAATTTGGGAAAAAAGTTTCAAGAGAAAATTAAGACAAATGAACAGATGTGTATTTTCATTCATTGCTATTTGATTACCTTGGGTTCATTTGGGGTTTTTTTGTCTATTGTCTTTTACACAGGAAAGTAATTGCAAAAATCTTGAGTTGCTCTACTTAAAATCTTGGGTATGACTCACTTTCTCCTGTGGACCAGATGACACAGCATCTGTGACAAATCCAAGAAATTAGCTAAGAAGTCACTGTGGTGGAGAGAATAATGAATGAGTGGTGGTAACTAAGGCAAAATGGTATGTAAGCGTACAGACATTACTGCACGTCTTATTATTTTCACCTCCACTACATAGGTTAATGGCAATACTCAATGCAGCAAGGAAAGTGTCTAAAACTGGTTATGAAGACATACATTTAAACTAATATGAATGTCAATACATATATTAACATTCACAGACATCATCTGGTGTCCTCTGAAGGGCCTGTGAGCAGATTGGTAGGTAATGTTAAAGTGCTCTTATTTTAAACTGGCAGTAAAGTCAATAAATGTCTGTCTGCAACAGAAGATAAATAAAATAACTGAAAACATTTTAACCTAAATCTCTGGAAGACAGTAGTAATAGCCTGCAGTCATGGGGCAACAACTGAAATAAGGAGTGTATTTCTTATTGAACTCTGTGTCATAATACTCACTTTATAGCTCCCAGTTATCCTTTGGAGATTAAAATACAGAAAGGGGCTGTAGGGATTAACTACTGAGGCTTTCTAAGCCTGTGCAAAAATCAGCTTTTTGGGAATACCACAAGGTGTCTTTTGTGAGGGGTCCTGGGGATGAGATAATTAGTGGTGGGGAGGGGAGAGAGCCTGGATCAGTACAGATCAGCTCTTCCTTTTTTACTCCTCCTCTCCTCCAGGTTGTTGCTTACTTCTTTGCTCTTCAAGGAGACAGTGAATCTTTTGTCTGGTTCCTACCACTCCTTGGAGGTTGCTCTTTGACACTGTTTTGGCACTGTCAGTTCTTCTTCGTTGCAGCTTAATTTTAGCACTGGAATATCTACAATTTATATTCAAGGTGCCTTCAAACTCTACCTCTGTCCCTCTGTGCATGTGTATGTGCATATGTATGTGTGTATGTGCATGTGTATGTGGTGCACTGATGAATGAGGGATCTTTTCTATGTCTTAGAAAGGAGAACCCAGGGAAAATATCCTTCTGACCTCTTTCCTCCCACGTGCCTCTATCACTTTCTCTTCACCAGCTGCCCAATGTTGACAGAGGAACAGGTTTTCATTGCTGGTTGCAGCCTATTCATGGCAAAGCATAGACCATGAAGCCTAGACAAGGTCCTCATTCCCTGGATGAAAATATTTCTATGCATTCTGTTGGTAATATGTCATAGTAAACTCTTTCTACCTGTTAAATTAAGATTGAGAAGGAAGGCTGATATGTTGATTGTAGATTATTTGATTGTAGCCTGTAAAAGCAAGGCTATTGTCTGTAAGGCAAAACCATGACAGAGTAAGCTGTATTCTTTAAAATGTGTATCCTAGAATTTATCATAAGAAAAGGGCATTTATTTCTATAAAACTTTTCTTCTTCACTTGTATAGTTCAGGGTCAAGACAGAAGTTAAATCATAAATTTCAGAAAGTGAAATTAGCAGTAAATGAGTTGGGAAAATTTGCTTTATTGAATCTTCAAATCAGGGATTTAAAGAGAACATAATTGCATGCATTATATTAAAATTCTTGGGTGTGTCTGTCTGATCCATGGTTGTTCATGTGTGCTAATCTCTGTTGGTGACTCCAGTTGATTCTACTGCATCTACTGCATATACCAAGATGTTGAAGGGAGTGGAACACCTCCCTTTTGAGGACAGGCTGAGGGAGCTGGGTCCCTTCAGCTTGGAGAAGAGGAGACTGAGGGTGACCTCATTGATGTTCATAAATATGTTAAGGGTTAGTGTCAGGAAGATGGAGCCAGGCTCTTCTCGGTGTTGGTTAGTGATAGAACAAGGGAAAATGGTTCCAAGCTGGAACATAGAAATTTCCATCTTAATATAAGGAAAAATTTTTCACTGTGAAGGTGACAGAGCACTGGAACAGGCTGCCCAGAGAGATCGTGGAGTCTCCTTCTCTGGAGACATTCAAGACCCATCTGGACATGTTCCTGTGTGGTTTAATCCAGGTGGTCCTGCTTGGGCAGGGGAGTTGGACTCGATCTTTCGAGGTCCCTTCCAACTCCTGACATTCTGTGATTCTGTGATTCTGTGATCTTGTGAAATTTGTGCATTTAATAAAAAGTAAGTGGTCTCTCATGCAAATGGTAGTAAGTTTATAGTCTAAAACACATTCTTCCTTAAGGAATAAGAAATTATAAGAATACAGGCAATGTGTCAGTGCAAAGATCTAATGTATCATTCCAACTTCTTTTTTTCAGGTCCCTGACACTGACACACTGCATTAAATTATGTAGTTCAAAATGAGTTTTGTAGATGTGCATTGTCAGCATACTGTGATATATCTAATTAAGTTTTTGCAGACATCTGTCTATAGGAAAAACTAAAGTCAGCCATACCATTTGATCATCACTGGGCCAAGTTCATGATTCTAATATTAAGGCAGTGATGACATTTTCATCACAGGACTCTTTAGTGGCTCAGTCATAGTTTTAAAGATAAGATGAAATCTAGCATTTAGGACCTTACTACGTTAAAAGAGATTAAGTTCTTTTTAACCTCTTAAAAAAGATGCTAGACAGGTCACTTCTGTACTGCCCTGCTGAGATTAACTTTTGTACTGTGAATTTCAGGCTGATCAAAAACCTGTTAACATTTGAATGTTCATGTGTTTAATTACCTCTGCCTAGAATCAGCTCTTGATTGCTGAAATAAAAACTGTATAACTTATTGGTTTTATTATTAAAATGGTTTGTGTAAATAGCTATCAAAAGTACATCCCTTGGTGGTCCTCATGCAACTAGGAGAGCCAAGAAATGCACACAGTGAAACTAATTATCTGTTGGGCAATTTCTTTTACTGAGGGAAGAGAAAAAAAGCTGAATGCTGTGATCTAAAACCTTGTTTTGGGCACAGTAATTTATGTTGCTGACAGATTTTTAATATGGATATTTTATTCCTTGATGTGTGTGTAAGTTTCCATTAATGGGAATTGTATAGATGGATCCAAGATAATAGCTATGTGAAACAGCAACAGAATTAACCCCTCAACTTCTAAAGTGAGTACAGTTATTTGTTTTGCTTTCCTACGATTTGGGCATTGAGGAATTTTAATTTCAGACTTAAGTTGCAGCTCTGGATTCCCTGTGTGAGATTCCACTATGAAAAAGCTACTAAGCTACTCTACGAAGGTTTTTATACATGAAATAAATAAGAAATAACTGCTAACAGTTTAGAACTGGAGACTTGAACAAGAAGATTGTGTCTGGTGAGATGCAAAGATGACAGTCAAAGAAACTTCAGTGCTGTTATCAGTGTGTTCCATCGTATTCATGTATAAGAGAGAAGAAGTTTACCCTGTCAGTTCGTCATCATCAAGCATACTTTGAGGATAGCATTTGTGTCATGTACCTTTGGACACTAGACAGATAATATGTAGTCTTCCTGAATTCTCATTTCATGGGAGATTTGAAGCAGAAATATTAAGCAGCTCTCCAGTCTTCGACCAGAGCCAAAGTTTGCTTTAACCACTCTTAAGCAAAGATTACTCCAAGATGTAGATTGTCTCCAACATGCCAGTTGAAAC
>VXBZ01004778.1:32722-47738 GCA_013399135.1 Heliornis fulica | reverse complement strand
GGCAGGGGGGTTCGACTGGATGATCTTTCAAGGTCCCTTCCAACTCCTGACATTCTGTGATTCTATGAAAGAGACTTCAGGTCCTCTCGCGGAAACTTGTCCCAGTGCTGTCACCCTCACAGTAAAGCTGGTTTTACTAACATTCAGATGGAACTCCCTGTGTTCCAATTTGTTCCCATTACCCCTTGTCCTGCTGCTGGGCACCAAATAATAAAAGAGTCTAGTTCCTTCCTCTTAACCCACCCTTTAGATATCTGTAATCATCGATCAGATGCCCTTTCAGTCTTCTCCAGACTAAACAGTCTGATCTGTCTTAGTCTTTCCTCAAACAAGAGATGCTCCTGTCCCTTCATCATTTTTGTAGCCCTGGACTGGACTCCAGTAATTCCTTGACTGGACTCCAGTAATTCCTTGAGAAGGACAACCTCCTTTGACCTGTAGGCAAGGACAACCTCCTTTGACCTGTAGGCCATGATCTACTCAATACTCTCCAAAACATTGTTGGCCTTCTTGGCCTTGAGTGCATACTACTGGTTATGGAGAACTTGTTGTCCCCCAGGACTTTTTGGTCCTCTGTACACTGCTTCTCAGCAGGTCAACTGTCCTGGTGCTTGGAGTTATTCTTCCCTAGCTGCAAAATCCTCACTTGCCCTTGTTTGATTTCATTAGGTTCCACTCTGTCCAGCTCTCCAACTCTTATCCTTTGGGTAACTCTCAGGACTCTTCAAAGCCTCTGTCATCTTTTCCTGCATAGCCTTCACAGGTATGAGGTAGACACAGGGTCACTCACACAGCTGCATGAAGAGATGTACAACTCTCTTTCCTCAGGAAAAGAGCAGTGAGAGATGAAGTAATGGGACTACAGCCAGGCAGGGGCTGTAGGCAAGAAGAAATTACTTGTTATTTTTTATTTGCATGCCTTATCACCATCTAGAATATGTCAAACATGGATTTAAATTAATATTTTTAAATGCACAGGAAGACACAATGTGTTTCCCACCTGCGACTGTGAGGCTGAAGTTTTTTCTCTATAGTGTGTGTGTAATTTTGTCAGTAATAGTGATTTAGTAGAAGTGCTGAGGATTCTGAAGGCTGTTTTGGGCTTTGGTGAAGGGTGAAATGTGCTAGTGTTAGAGCTCTAAAATAATTTCTTTCACCAAAGTTTTGGTTAATGTCCTCTTGGGTACTCGTGTTCATGACTTTAATGAGAGTCATAGATTACATAATGAAGAGTGGAATTTACTCTCTGAGTCACTAAAATCTATTTAAAAGGTAATATTTTTACAAACTAGGATTTTTAATACCTCTTTGTGAGTTTGTTTATGCTATGGTTCCCAGAAAACCCTTCACCTGAAGTGAGTAGTTCAATAGAACAAGAAAGTTAGCCTGTAATCTGGGAAAATATTTCAGACTGAATAACAGGATAACAAATCAAATTCTTCCCCAAAAATATATTTTTTGAAGGAAGGATATTGTTGATTACACTTACACAAAGAGTTTAATGTTGAAATCAAGACAGACTGAACCAGGGTGACCCAACATGATGCTTTGTTATGATGTGACTGTAGATGTTATTAAAATACCCAGAACTTAGCTGATGGGAGATTCCTCCTCTTGCAGTCTTGAACAAGTCGCTTTTATTGAACTAGTGAGTCTTAAACAACAGAAATGTTTTTGCTACTGTACTGCATGTGTTTTTTACCTCTCCATTACTACAGTCATTTGGATAAATTTGTGTTTATAGAGATAGATTTTTTAGTATCCAGTATATACCGCAGGCTCTCTCCTCACTAAGGAACTCGATGCAGTGGTAACTTTCAAAGAGGAGAGGTATTTTTATTTGAGTATATATAAAGCAGACAAATTATGTAGAAGATTGTCAGCTTAGTAAGTTCTTGCAAATCTGGTCTGTGAAATTGAAAGTGAAAACAAAATTGTAGGTTTTGTCTTTATGATATTTCAGAGCAGTTTATAAATTATTGCTGAAATTGCAGTTAAATGGGAGGAAAACAAAGGTGAAGAATTCCTATTTGTGTGACTTGGAAACTCAGCTTGATTTCTGGACATCAAGCTGTTCTGCCCAACTTCATTTATTATTTCTAAACAGTAGGGGAATTTCCATAAGCAAATCAATCCTGTAGTTAAATGTAAATTTAAAAGAATGCTTCCAATTTCAGTGGGTTTGTGCACTGGTAGTCAATGGAGACCAGTGTATCCATCCTAGAACAGTAAAAGCATTTTCAGCAGTCTAGTGGTAACACAAAAAAACCACTACAATTCACTTTGCTTTGTCTCCTGCTGTACTTGAAGATCAGAGAATGAGAGTTAAATATGTGTTTTGGCACATTCCTAAGTGAGATACATAATTTTATAGTACATCAAAAATCTAATATAGTTTTTGATAACTATTGAGTTTGCTGAGATGTGAACCTGACCGCATACTGGTCTCAGGTTTATCTCATGAGAACTGATTCACCTGCCTTTACTCACAAAAAGCACTTTCTCTAAGAAACTGTATCTTATTTTTTCACTTTTAATTCTGTCTAGTTAAAAAAAAAGTCACCTCAGATTAAAAAAAACCCAAACTGTAATACCAATTTTTCAATTCCAATGGTTCCACATTTAACACTTTTGCAAACAGAGTTGATTGAAAATAGAACAAATTCTGTAGAAACTTGGATAAGCTTTGCAGATGTTTGTGGCTATTGTAGATTATCATAGCTGCAAGGGATGAAAATCCTTGGGGCTGAGAAAGAAAGAAAATAAACTGACCAAAACACTATGCTGTCATAAGGGATCTCTCCAACCATGTTTGTCTCAGAGCTACACAGATATACACTAGTTTCTGATCTTAACCTTTTGCTTTCTTTTGTCTAGACAACTGTGCTGGAGTAGTCGTAATGTGTCGAAAGACATTAAAAACTGCTCATTAAGTCAATAGAGCATTTGGAAAGTAATGCTTCTTCATGAAGCAACTTGAGGAAACTTTTGGAAAAATTTTATTATTTTTTCCTAGTATTTTCTTAATTTTATAGTAGATTTAGATATTTTTGGACTGATGGCTCAAATTGTGATAAGAAATTTATTTTCTTTAAATTAGTAGTTGTTCAGAATAAAGTACAGAACCTTTTGTGTATTCTCTCTGCTAAATTCTCCAACATTGATTTGGAGATGCAAAAATCTCCCAGTAAAAAAGTAGTAAATTCAAATCTTCTTGATTTGAAACAGGCTACATGGAATTAAGTGTTCCACTTGTAGTGTTCATTCCCACAAGCATAGAGAGTTTTGTTCTGATCCGCAGGATCACAACACATATCATTTCTAGGAGCAGTATGGAATTTTAGGTTTCTAGTTGATATGAAAGTATACATAACTTGAGTTGGGTGAAAAAAAACCTGCAGAGCCTGATTTCTAAATTGTCTGTAATTGTCTGGAGTGAGGCAGCACTTTATTTCCTTGAGATCTGTGGTGTTCAGAAATATAAGACATTATGTCCATGAGAGTCTGGTACTGCAATTAATCTTAGAAAACTATCACTTCCAATGACAATAAATTGACATGGAACAAATAAGTAACTTGTATTTTGTTCCTGTTCAGAGAACTATTTTGATGTATTCTCATTGAAACTACACAGAGGAGCAGAATCTAAAGCAGAAAATCTGAAATAATTATTTTACCTGATTATGGGACACCACTTGAAATAATTACAAATAAGCATATTTACAATGTGTGGAATAGTCCAGACATCAACACAATTTCACCAATCTAGAAGTTACCTTTTGGAAAACAATGGTTTAACTTTTATTTATTATGTGTAGCTTTTACATTGGCTGATCGTCTAGCCTTGATTTCTTTTGCTTGCTCTTATTTCTGCATTACCAAAGGATCTTGAACTTCAGCATTAACTACTGTTTGATCCTTTCTGAAAACTGTGCTGTTGTGTTATTCACAGTACATTATTTATAATGTCAGGAGAAAACTATCATTTGGACTTTAATTTTTGCCTAAAATAGAGAACTCTCATTTTCTACTTAGCTTAAACATGTGTTTACATTCGGACTTGACTGCGAAGTTGTTTCCTTGATTGGGATTAAACATGTAGCACCTTCTTAGATCAAATCTCCATAACTGCAGGGAATCAGATGATGCAAAATACAAGAAAGATTAAAAATAGGTAGTATTTTTTTCACTTCTTCTGGCTCTGTTTGCTCTAACTTTATCTCAGGGATACTTGGGTCATGTGGTATATTTGCCCAAGAGTATAGGAAGGTACCAATAAGGGCCTTTTGCTTGACAAGCCTTTCTCATAGCAAATCTCCATGATGTATTAGACTTGCCAAGAGGCAGACGTGTTGGCAGGGATTTTAAATCAAGCCTACAGACCTTGGCAATACAAAGGACACGTGATAACATCTCTTCCATTAGCAGCTATTATGATAGCTTTTTCTGCTCCCCGTGGTATAAATAGAGTCTTAATACAATAATCCCATTCCATTTCTCTGCTACTGTGGTGCATCCTGTTGCACATGTTGTCAGATAAGAAGGAATGAGTCTGGGGAGGTGGGGCTATTTTTTCCCCTTCCACTGTTTTTAAAGAATGATGCTATTCCCTTTGTTATATTTTTGTAAGACAAATGCCAGAGCTTCAGTTAATCTAAGTAAGGCACCATTTGGCCTTGAGAGTTCACTGACAGCTTCCATTCAAGTGAAAAACATAAAAGAGACAGAGGACACCAGCCTTATACACTGCCTAAGAAAATACTTTTCAGACAAGCAAAATGTTTTCTGGAAAACTGAGGTGCAGCACACTCAGAAGGTGCAGATGGCATTTCTGCATGGCTTTTACAACAGGCTCAGATCCTTGTAATTCTGTGGCTGGTGGTTTTTTTTTTCCAACACACAGAATCTCGCTCTGAAATTAAAAAGCAAAATACAATTAATGCTGAAGGTGATACTAGCTGCACCACTTATTCAGGGTGTCTGTATTTTCACTGTTTTCACTCCCCTGTAGCTTTAAACTCTGATGAACATTAATCACTTGAACTTCAACTTTCCAGGTGAGATATGTGCCTTGGGCTAACTGTAATTATAAGGAGAATATCTGTTTCTTTCAGAAAACAAGAATGAACAAAAGCATGCTATTTTGTTCTTGTTAGAAGGAATTCTGGCAAATTTTCTCAGATGTTCCAGCAACTTGAGTTCTGGCAGCAAAAGCTCCTTTTATGCTGCACGTTCTTTTGAAAACTACATTAATTATAAATATTTTAAGGAGATTATTACTAGAAATCTAGAAATGGTGATGATATTTATCCATGATGAGTGTGCCAAATCACAGAATTTGGCAGAACTTTGGTTACAGTTTCACCTGTAATCTCCTACTCAGCTAGATTTGGTTGAACACTAAGTACAATAAAGGAGACTACCTCCTGTGCTTTCTTCAGTATGGCACAGACTGCTTGAGGTGGATGTTAATGTGAAAGTGCAAAAGAGTGTTGATAAGGGGCCCCAGGGAGGAGAGGGTGGAGGTGGAAATAGGGCAGAGGGTGAAATGGTGAATGGGAAGTCAAAGTTTGGAATTTAGAGGGTGAGAATGGATTAGATAACGAGGAGTGGAAAAGGTGACACAACCTTGAATTGGACAACAAGAAGACTGTGACCCACTGTGGTATAGAAGAAGATAAACATGGGTGATAAGGATCAGAAGCATATTGAAAGCCTTAGTTGAATAAGAAGTCAAACCACTGAGCACAGAGATGTAGAAGACAATAAATGAGGGCCTCTTGTCATGAGTTCAGGTCAGGAAGGGAAAAAGAAGGGATGAGACTTGTACTAAATGGAGAGTTGCCAGAACAAAAGGAAATAAGGAACAGTTGTATTTTGAAAGGGAATATGGGCATTGGGCAGGGATACTGCCAATGGTGAAAAATGATCATGAGAAAGAGGGAGGAAAGGCAGAGGGTACGCTGGAGTGAGGGTGGCAGAAAAGACCTATAACAGGTAGGAATCTGTGTTTCATGGAATGTGCTTTCCTCCAGTATGGAGAGAAGACCTGGAATGGCTCTCTCCTCTCCTCTCCTCTCCTCTCCTCTCCTCTCCTCTNNNACAGAATACTTTAAACTTTACCTTTTTTGATTTTTGAGCACATGACTTGCAGATTTTATTTTACTGCAGGGCCTGTTTATGTGTTTGTGCAACAGGCAGGTGATCTGATACAACCCAGACTCTGGTTGTGAAATACCCTGTAACAAAATTTATGTAATAATGCTAAAATGTCTTCCTAATAATTTGAGGGAGGAAAAACATTGGAGATTCTCTAGTACGACAAATAAAAGTGTGTGATGTTGGTGATTTCAGTGAGGTCCTAGCAGAAGCTGGCATGGTGGCAACATGCAATCACATACTGGTTATGGATGAAATCTAATCCACTTAAACTAGAATTTAAAATAAATAATAGCAGAGAAGACAGGAAAGGAATAATGGTAGAAAGAGGCTTGTATAAACAACTTCCTTTATAACCAATTTGTATTATTACATTTCAGCTGAACAACAGATAGAGTCCAGGTTTTTCTGAATACAGAAACCAGACGGTTTTTAAAGCAAAACATTAATCGCACTTATTTACTTCTACAGTGACAGTGCATATTTAAACAATGCATCTTTGTTTTCTTTTTCAGAGATTTATTGAAGTAGACAACTGTTAGTGACTCTCAGGAGCCACTCAGGGAGTCAGATTCAGAGTCCAAACTTGGTGAGGAAAGCAGAGGTCTGTTCTGACAGTCCCTTGAAAACAGGGAATGATTCCACAGGGGCATCGCTGGTGAGGGAAGGCCTACCCAAGATGTAAGTAAATAAATGGGTGTTGTTTGGGCAGGTTTTTTTTTTTTTTAATGAAAATAACACATTTAATTGTTTTGTGACTCATCAGAATGTTATTTCATAGTATCTTTAAACGGTTTTGAAATCTCTGATAACAGGTTAGTTATCTATTAGGTAGCACAGATGCCCATTACATGCATTGTACTCCTGCTGAGACATTCTAGATTTTTTGTTCACTGTTATTAGTGAAATTTTATTTTACAAAAAAAGTACATTACATTCATCAAGAACATTTAATAGCTTGATTTAATCCCTTATGTCCAGACTGGAAATCCTGTCATTTGACAGGCTATCTCAAATTCTTGCCTGTGCTTTGAGGACCCAATTCTGGCAACAGCTGTGAAGAGGAGAGAGACTGAGGTAAGAGGAAGCACAAATAATCTTTTCAATTTGGGAGGCAGCAAGCAAAGTTTACCCAGGCACATGGGACTATTCATTCAATAGTCAGCTGTTGCTGAGAACTACCCATCTTTTCCTGATGCTTCCCTTGAGACACAGACATCTCCTTTCTCCTTTTTCTCCCTTCCTTTCCCATTGTTTTGGATGTGGAAAGAATGGGAATTGTGTTGCCATTATGCACATTACTCTGATGAGCACCACGTGAAGGATCTAGGTGTGAGTGATTTTTCAGGCCAGATAGATATGGGTAGTTTCAGTGCTGTTAAATTCCCAGAGATACTCCTGCAATTCTATCATCAGCTTGAAAAATACTTGGGGGGAGGAGTAGGTAAAGTGGCAGGAATGGATTCATCTCCATGGCAATACACTGATATGTTCTGCTTGTGCACAGGCAATTTTGTCAATTCGTATTTGAAAAGCCTGCAAAGGCTACTTCATGTTTAAGAAGGAAAAAGCAACAATACGAGTCAATCTGGGAAGAGGTTTTTTGAGTGATTGAACAATTACACTGTTTTCTTTGTTATTCTGCTTGAAAATCTTGTTTCCAGGCCGTGAAACGTGCACCGGGGTAAATAATGTTACCAAAAATTTACTATTTAAAATAAGCGTGGTGGGTGGCAAAAGCTAGATGTTAAAACCTGACTGGAAAAACTGTAAGCATTTGTTGTGCAAATAGATTTGGCTTTAATTGAGCAAGCATAGGTTTGGCTCTACCAAGTAATTTGCAAAATGAGGTGTCTTTAGGGAATGGTGAATTCAACTTTTCTTTCAGCGTTACTTTCCTACGAAAGGTGCTTTTATTCTACAGCAGGAGCTCCGCTGAGCACCTCCCATGAAGCTAGGCATTGACTAAAGTAAAAAGCATAATGACTATGTGTCAAATAAGACAGTGATGAACTGTTTTTCTTCAAAGAGTGAGAAGGAAACTTGCTTTCCTTCCTTTGACATCAGAAGCAAATCCATAGCCCACAGGACATTTAAAAGTAGATTTTCTATTTTCAAAGGAGGATATTACTGCTAATACAATAATTGCCTCTGGCTAGTTTCCTTTGAATTCTTTTCTAATTTTTTGTTAGACAAGTTAATTATTTCATCATTTAAATCATAAAGGGGTAGCAATCTGCTCTGTAACACGTGAAGCTTTTACTGTTACATATTATTATATAAGAGTGAATAACCTTTATTTCTTCCTTGTCTGATAAAAACAGTCCAGTGTTGACTAAAGTGCTGCATGAGATAAATGGCTTGTTTAGAAATCTTGCAGGTCTGATTGGCTGATGATAGATTATGGTTTTGCATATTCTTAGAAAAAAAAATACAAAAACTTAAGTTGCATTTTGCTTGCCTGTTTATATTAGTTACAAGGTACATACAAAATGTTGGTAAGAACACTAGTATCCAAAGCCAACTTTGCATCATTAAATACTGCAATAATATACATAATCATATATTACAAAAGAAACAGTATTCAGGGTTGCTTTGGTACTCAACATGGATTGTAATTTTCACTGCCTGAAAATCATAAAGAAAAAAGGCTTCATCTTTGAACAATTTTCTGTAAATAAACCACTGAAAGTAAAGTGACAATTGAAGTATTTAAAATATTTAAAATTAAATTTTCTCTTACAAAAAAACCCAGTATGAAATACAATAAGTTAATTGTATTTGATACATTTTTCAGTATAACTGATGTTACCCAAAGAAAGGACTTCAAATACATTCCCCTTTCCATGGAAGAGCATTTGAAGTCTAGTATTAACAATTTATTTTATAGCTTTGAATTTTTTTGCAAGCCATGGTGAAAGGAGTGATGGAACCCATTTCTAGAACTGTAACCCTAGAAATGTTTGGTTTTATTTTTCCTTTAATCACATGCAGGGAGGACTTGCTTTCACTCTCTCCCATATTAGTCCCATTAAACATTTAAGGTTTCCTGTTCTGATACTGTGAATTGTTTGGACTTAGGCCTAGGTAATATTTATCTGCTTTAGACCTCTTTTTGGTGCTTATTAAATGTCATGTCTTGGGTTCTACTGCATGTATTTAATTTGAAGAGATTTCCTTTGTCTCAGGAGCCTGCTAGTGGAAGGTTTAGTCACTGTGACTCTAATGAGGGATTGTATCATCAAATTACGTTGTTAATGTTTATGGTCCCTATTTTTCGTTCATGAGAATGCCCGCTTAATCACAACTGAGTGGTAATGAATAACTCTCCAGGCTTTATTTTGGTCTGAAGTCAAAAGATCCTGAGAAGGTTTGCAATTGTTTATTATAAAACCAAAACTTCAGTGTTTTATCTTGAGAGGAAGAGGGCTGTGTTCTGACCCTCTTCCAGGGAGCATGAAATTTTGTGTGTGCTTTGCTGTATGTGAATTAAACAGACTCAGTACTGTGTATTACAGTCCAGGTGCTGTTCTTACATCTGTGTTGCTCGCCTGACACTGCATCCTGCTTGCTCTTTATTTCTAAGGTATTTTTTTCCACTGTTTATAAAGACTGATATAGCTGGATAGAAGACTGGAGTGTAGTTCTGCTGGTTTCACTATATTGGCTGGCATAGACATCTTCAGAAGTGGGAGTTTGAACCTGGATCACTCAGACCATGGGAAAAATGCCCAGCACCACACAAGTAGACTCTTGGGTAGAACTGATCTTTTTGGTGGTGGGGGAGCTCTGAAGCACTGCCTGACAACACTCAGTGCGAATCTACTCTTCAGGGTTGGACTTAAAAGATTCCCTGAGATGCTCAGCCCTCAAAAGCTAGGGGTACTCCTGATGCAGCACAGGCACTTTAGGTGTCTGTGGAGGGTTACTTAGAAAAATGTAACTGTCTACGGGGTTGGTCACAGATTCTGAGGATTTGGTTTGAACCATAAAATACTCCTAACAATGCCTTTTTGTAGGTGTTCGGGCAGAAATGTTTTCACAGGCCTGTAGGTGTTTGGCCATGCATGTGATGAAAATCATCTGAGTTTGCCAGATTTTTGACCAAAATACACAAAGAAAGAACTGGTTCGTCTAAGACACTGAGGTTTGCTGTCTTGGTGGGCTGAATGAGGTTGGGAGAGCTGGGATGCACTGCTTGTGTCATTGTTAGTTGGCAAGGTGTTACGACTCAGATGCTGTCTGAGCAATGATCTCCTGGAGCTGTATCTCATATGGTGACATGAGCTGCAGCTCCTTATTGTGAGCTGTGCTTCATGTAATGGTTTAGGCTGCCCATCTCTCCTGCTCTGTTTCCCCGAGCATGCAAAACCATGACAAATGTTGGGCAACACACCCACCGCAGTTCGTGCAAGTAACATGGGTAAAGAGTGTGCCATCCTTTGGTGCACGATCTTGATTCAGGTACAGTCATGGAATCAACAGTGCAGATTTATTAATGCACTCAACCCAATTTATTCTGCTGGATATTTTAACAGTTGCTTGTGGGATTTAGTCTTCATTGTTTCTTAATCTCTGAACAGCAAGTTTTACAACTAATTGTTCTGTGGTTATTCATATAACCAGTGTGTGAGGAGAATTAAAATGCTCTCAAATCCATATCCAATTCCTTCTCTTGATATGTACAGATGCCTTGCTTAGGCCAGTAGGAGTGATCCATGCCTAATGCAGTTGTGGAAGTCATTTTCAAAGAATAGGATAGCAGCCAAAAGTATAAATGGTTCTAAAAGGATTAGACAAATTTGTGAGGACTAAGTCTTTTGGTGACTGTTACTACAAGGGATGGTCCAAGTGTTGCTTCCAGTTCAGTGAGGCTCAGGCGTGCTGATGGGTAGGAGCTTTTGAGTTGTGTGATGCTCCTCCTGGTTTGAATCTCCTCCCCTGGCCCTGGCCATGTGTTGGGTTTGGTCTCGTTGGACCTTTGGCCAGACTCAGCATGGCTGCTCCTACATTCTGATCCTATCTGTGTTGTTTTGCCTCTTGGGATCTGTTTGTTTTTGTGGGTTTTTTTTCCTATTAAACCCATTGTCAGGCTTAATGGCTTGGGAGGAGGAGAGGAAATAGATTCTTGCAGTCCTATTGACTAGGAAGAACATTAATTTCCAGATGGTTCCACACATTGCCTATTGATTTGTATCTCAACTTCCCATTATATCAGATTTGTAAACCTTACTTGTATTTGTTATTTTATAGCCACGTTTAAGAGAACTCATTTTTTATTTGTATCCTTTTGGTTCTTTATACAATCACAATTATTCCCTTCCTCAATCTGTAATGAAGACACTCAGAGAATCAGTAAATCAGAAATTTATTTGAAGTTTTCATAATCTCTCTGATTAGTTCAGCACAAACTTACAATTGAAGATTTCACTTACGCTGGATGATGATGTGTAAGTGACAAATTTCATAGTGGAATTATTTTTGTTGCGGTCCTAAAGGTAGCATAATCATTTACATATGTGATGCTAAAATGTATTCTTTGCATGAGGGACTCCAGGATAACAGTTTGCAGGGGATGAAAGCCAATAATGAATGAAGGCACCTCCTATTACACAAACATCGACAGAATTACCCAATGTCTTGTAGGACTGAACTGCATTTTGTTGGTCTGTCTGACTTGCAAGATTCCTGTCTTAGGGGTTTAAACTTGTTTTGAGTTTGCCAAAGGGAATGTATCCCAGGAGAACATGTGAGTCAGCATCTCAGCTGGCTAAGGCCAGAGTGTTAATAGACCAAATAGCATACTTCTTGCAAAACATTTTCATTTTAAAATGTGTGAAAAGATCAGAACACATATTTGTGTATTTTTAAAAAAGAAAAGAAAAGGGGAGAGAGGTTTCTTGGTTTGTTGTGATGGCTTGGAGTTTGTTGGGTTGGTTTTTTTTTTAATTGTACATAAAAGTACAATTAGTTTAGGAAATGGTATTAATGCTCATTCAAAAATGCCTTTGAGGAGATTTAGCGCCGACAAATCATGCAGGAAACCTGTACACTGAAGATGACTGCTCCACATATGTCTTTACAGTTTGTTTTTAAGCATTGAAGTGACACAGTACATTGTCTGCTTTTTCATGCTGCATGGTAGAAGAGAAACTGAACAAAATGGTACAAAATTCTGCTGCTGATCTGGTGAGTTTCGAGATGCAGAATAATTCTGCTAAGCTTAGAACATCCTCTGGCAAGTCTCAGCTCTCATGCTGTCATCAGTAGGAGGGCTGCTGAAAATTAAATGGATTAGGCAAAATGAGCTGGTCCTCACCAGTGGGGCATGTGATGCCTTCTCCTGCTCTATTGTTCAGGTCGAGAAGGCATAGCTGGGGGTGGGGGAAGAGATGTGCAGCAGGAGACCGCGATAAAAATTGAGGAGATTGCTGGTGGTCTCTAGGACTTTCTTTGAACTGTGCTTAACCCTGGGGTCAGTGGGTCAATTATTATGCCCTGGTGGTGAATGGTAGATCAGTGGAGTCATGAGCAGGTGATGGCGAAGGATAGGGGTGGCACATTTGGGAAGTTTTTTCCAAGGCTTGTTTACAGTGCACTAGGCAGTGCGAAGCAAAGAGATGGTTTGCCAGAAGCCACCTCATCAAGCAGCACAGCAGGACCTTTTCTCAAGCAGGGCAAAATGGCTCACTTGGAGATCGATGTACAGCTGGATTGCTTCCAGTTCCATTTGGGTTAGGGCTCGAATGCTGCCTTGTGCTGTGTGTGCATGTCGATAGGGACCTACAAAGTAACTGGGAAACCGGAGAAAGGTTTTCGGTCTGCACCAGAAAACCGATGAAGGAATCAGCTTAATAAGCTTTAGGATACGTGAATGCTGGTGGCATGGGCTTCTCTGACCTCCCTCCTGTCTGACATGCAGCTCGCTGGGAGCCTGATCTGCTGAAGTGCGTGTGCACTTACAGACAGCTGTGCTTATCCCTGTCCTCGGGCTCAGATGTCAGCCGTCCCGACACAGTGTATTGGACTCTTTGGAGCACACTGAAGCCTCCACACAGCCTCCCCCAGAGAGGGATTAATAACACAGCATCCTTGGTTTATCTTTATTTCTACTAATGCTGAAAGGCACAGTGTCAGGAGTGATGGAGTGGTGCGGTGCCATGT
Source organism: Heliornis fulica (assembly GCA_013399135.1). NCBI lineage: Eukaryota > Metazoa > Chordata > Aves > Gruiformes > Heliornithidae > Heliornis > Heliornis fulica. Next base: position 34,415 of record VXBZ01004778.1, on the reverse strand, counting down.
AGTGATGTCACTTAAGAGCAGCTGGAGCACAACCAGCTGTCTGGGGGTCCTGCCCAGGTCACCCGTTCTGATGGAACTGTCTGGAGGTCAGCACTTGCATCCGCACATACGGGTCTATCTGCTGATAAAAGGCTACTGCAGACAAGATACAGATTTACAGTGTATTCGTGACTACAAGCAGATACCCTAATGGCTACTGGTGGGTTTACCCCCATGAATCTCTCTAATCCCTTCTAACTGCTCATGTTTTTTGGTCTTCATGACATCTTGCAGTAGCAAGTACCACAAATAAAAGACACCGTATAACAAAACCAGAACAACAACCTCAAAAATCTTCTCTTTGTTGTTGAAGTATTTTTTTTTTTATTTTTTTCTGGGAAGTTTTAATTTGTGCCCTGATAAATTCATTAAGTGTCCTCTGTTTCNATTTATGACATGTCCCTCATCAAGCACTTATTTCCCAGAAAATTTATAGAAAAAAATATATAACATCATTAGCTGCAACTTACTCATCATTAAATTAGCATCAATTTTTGTTTTAGTAATTCAAATTGATAACTTTTATTATCTAAGTGTCTTAGAAAGCTTTATGCATTATAATTCCATCTGCAAGCTCTCCGTGTAGTTCTCAAGTTAAGTAATATTTCGCGGACTTTAAAACAGACTTTGAGCTATTCCAGAGTTCATTCTGTACCTTATTAATATTTTATCTTAGTTCCAGATTCTGTTTCCACTGGAATTTTAACAATAAAGGATAAGACATGCCAAGTAACATTAGAAAGTTAGTAATAATAACTCTGTACGTTCATCACTGTCACTCCTAAATAACTCATAGTAAATGATGAAAGGAAAACACCCTTTTGGTGTTATTTCCTTTTGTGATACTTTGAAGATACCGCTTTCCTGATAAGAAATGAGATTTGATTAATTAATATAATTCTAGGTCATGAGAAGGTGAGGATATCTATGTTGTCATGGCATTCCCATTCGAAAGTGGAGAGGAATTAAAACTCACGGAGAGGCAGAGGCAGGCCAGCAGTCCCAGCCAGGTATTCTTGTTCATGCTGGTTCCTGGCTGCTGTGTTTAGGTGAAGCAAAGCAGGGTGTCAGGCAGGGAAACTGGGAGTTTTATGGAATGGCATCTTATGTTGAAACTTGCAGGTGCATGTGCCACAGGGGAGATGTCTGAAAAAACAAACATAATTAATTTCTAGCAGAAAAATGGTACGTGGAAACATCTGAACTTTTTTTCGTGCATTTTGTCCAGAACAGGGGAAGACATGAGATTCCCTTTGTTCTCATTCACTGCGGGGGTGAAAACCATTTTGGCATGCTCAAGGAGTAAAATTACACAACTCTATGTAGGTAGAGACAAGAAGAACCTGAGTTCAATACCCAAGCAGCAAAAGCAATATAAAAAGAGGTTTATCATTGCCTAAAACAGATCATGCTAATTGAATCCATATTTCTAGGTACAGGAAACACCTTTTTTATAATGGAAGGGGGAAAATACTTTATCTGATGAAGAAATTAAGAAAAACCATCAGTAAAACTATCTGCATTTTCTCTGGGATCCAAAAAATATTCCTTGCTGTTGTTCCCTTTGGAAGCTTTAACTTGGGCTGATGCTTTTTTTTTTTTTCCTCAGTAAGACCATCCTTTAAGAACTGAAAATACATTAGGGATTTTTATA
>VXBZ01004778.1:92-19679 GCA_013399135.1 Heliornis fulica | reverse complement strand
GAGTTCTATGTCCTTCCTGAACTGAGGGGCCTAGAACTGGACACAATATTCCAGGTGCAGTCTCACCAGGGCAGAAGAGAGGGAAGAAGGACCTCACTACTCTACCCTCCAGGCCACACTTCCTCAGTTCATCCACCAGGATGCTGTGGGCGGCAGTATCAATTACCTTACTGAGGTTAAGGTAGGGCACATCCACTGCTCTACCATCATCCATCCACCTGGTTATATCCTCAAGGTCGGGGTGGGCCTCTTCTCTCAGGTAACATGCAATAGGATGAGAGAAAATGGTTACAAACTGCATCAGGGGAGATTTAGGTTAGATATCAGGAAGAGTTGTTAGGTGTTTGAAGGGATTGCCCAGGGAAGTGGTGGAGTCACCATCCCTGGAAGTGTTTAAAAGCCATGTAGATGTTGTGCTTGAGGACACGGTCTAGAGGTGGACTAGGCAGAGTTAGGCTGTGGTTGGACTTGATGATCTTAAATGTCACTCAAGTGTTTCCATGAAAGGAGGAAAGCTGTGCCTATAGAGGAGAGCAGGAACCTCTGGTGTGATGAATGAGGTGCTTGCAATAATGATTGTTTTTAGCAGAAGAGTTCTGAATACACACGCGTTGCTGTTCACACAGGGATCACATGTAGCTGTGAGATCAGTCACCCCTTGTGACCTGTTCTTGTCAGCCATGCTAGACATGGAGAGGAGAAAAGAAAATATCACTGACTCATCCAGAAGCAGAGCCTGGAGGTCTTCTGGGGGCTGTGCTTCCCCTGCCCCCCAGCTACCAGCTGCCCAGGGGCACCTGTTCAGATGCTGTGGAGAAAGGAGCCATGACGTCAACTGTCACGAGCTTCTGGGGATGAGGGACTGATCCACAGCACAGTGGATTGCTTGTGCTGCTCGCATCTTCTGCCCCATTGGTAAGTCCTGCTCCTCTGTATTACTGGGGCTTGGTTGGGGGCATGAGACTCCCACAACCTGATCCGTGTGAGAGTGCTCGGGTGTTGCAGACCAGTGGCTGGAGGGGTGCCAGATCCTGCTACGCCTTCATGGGATGCTCTGGGAGAAGGACCCGCTGACCCTGGGTCAGGCACAGCTGCCCCAGATCCGCTGAGGGCTGAGTTTGCAGCCGCGACTTCAACCCTCCTGTAAATCCTCCCTTGGCCACTGTAGCTGCCTTTGGCAGCATTACAGCTCTCAAATCCCTCTCACCATTCTCTAACAGCCATGATGAGGTGCCGAAACATGGAAGCTGAAATCCCTGCGTTATTGTTCTCCAGCAAAGCAGACTTGCCTTGAAATGGGAACATGCCTTGAAAACATCTGGCATTGGGTTGGGAATTAGGACCAGATACGGCTTTACACTGACCAGATTATTGCACATGACACCACTGCCAGCAACAGGGAAGTCCTTGTTTTAATTTATCTAAAAACAAAACAAAAAGCACTCTCTGCACCCTCCCCCACCCCCACACCCCACCTCTTACAAATATATGCCTTTGTCTGTAGACTATGTTGTTCTGGCTAAATTGAGGAGAGAATCCATTTTCTGTGATGAGCCTGGAGTGAAAATAAATATATTTATACCTTGCAGAAATTGCATGGTTATGAATGACAGTGTTAAAATTTTCAGTTCACTCTCCTCCCAGTGCCCTGCCTCTTTGCATACCAGCTGCTAAAAATGGGAAAGATGACACACATTGGTTTTCTGTATTTTGCATTAGAGGGTTTCTAATGAGAAAATACTCTAATGATGTAAGTTTCAGTGCTTCCTGTAAGAAGAAAACTTACTGATCCATTTTGATTGTGATGCAACTTTTCAAAGTATGTAAATAAGAAATCCAGGTAACATTGGTGTCTTTTCCCTAAAGAAATGTGGACATCATTGTGGTGTTCTTTTTTAAATAAAGCTGGTGACAGTGACACACTGATGTTGGGGCACTGGGGGGATCAGTCTTTCTCTGTAGGAATATCGAATCTATGTGTTGTCTTTACTGTTCAGAATGGACAAACTTTAGGTCCTTGGAGCTTCCTCAAGAAAAGATCTCATCTGAATTTAGTAAAGATGCACATTCTTCTGACTCTGAACAAGGAGATTTCCATGGAATGAAGAATCTGGCTCTTGTCCTGGAAGATACTCTATCTCTGACTTTTGATTACCTCATCTACCTCAAACTTTCCTATTTCTTTCACCATCTTCCTTGACAGTCTCCCTTGCCCAACGAACCTTTCCCACTAAGAGCTCTTCCCAGAATCACAGTGCTAAGGGAGGATGGTATTGGGAAACAGAGGCAAGTTGCCAAGGTAGCATCCTGTCATGCAAACACATGTGTTGGGTGTTCCCCAAAATGGAAAGTAGTTGGTACTGAGGAGTCCAAGAGTGACATGAAGGTGTGGAAAGAGTTGTCTCCCATTTTAGTGTCCATTTAGACCTGTATGAAATTAAAAATCAATTGAATTACATTAGCAAACAGTACTAGATTTGTCTAGAAACCCATAGAAAATACCAGTGTGGTATTCAGCAGAGATACCTATGTCTAATGATCTGCCCAGATAATGCCTGTTCATGACTTGATGGTAAATGGAAATAGTGGTGCTATATATCCACACTGAGCCTAGTTATATGAATAAATATGAAAACCTTAGCTCCTGTAGTAGAAGAGTCAGTCCAACGCTGCAGATTTTTAAGCAATTGTAGTGACTTTGTTCCAATCACGTTACTGTCCCATTTATTCTTGTATTAACTAGCCCAAAATTCACCAGCAGAGAAAAAAATAAAATTCCCATTTCTCATTCACAGTAATGCTTGTGCCAAAAAATGCTCGCATGCTGACTGAATGAGAACAAAATACCTCTTCTATTATCTCACTGATCATAATTAACTCACAGCAGGCATATATGTACCAAAGACAGTCAGCTGTTGGAAATCCATGTGGGCAGATGAAAGGGAGGGAGAAATGTTGTAGGAAATTCCAATAACACATACCTTTGAAAAACATTTGCAGATATAACACTTTTTTTCTTTTCGGCAACCCCCTGACTCTTCCCATGAAAATTCCCGTCCTTCTCTTGTTCCAGGACTTTACACTTGAGAAATAAAAGTGGTGGTGTTAACTTCCTACCAGCTTAAAAGGGACTGTTAAAGTTTGAGTGTTCAAAATAGTTTCTGCTCAGGCTCAGGTGACATGGTAGAAGAAAAGGGAGGTTGAGGAGGGTGATCTGTGAGTGAGAAAGAAGAAGCTTAAGTTGAAGTCCCAAGATGACATGAGGGAATTGTTTTGTGGAATTATTTTTCCTAAATGCAAGAGACATTGTTCTTTGATATGTGGTATAAAATACAGATCAACTTGAAGAGAAAGAAGTGAAGTTTTCTAGTTTTCAACTCCATTACTTTCTGTTGAAAGTACATAAAAGATGAGCAAACTTCTTGGTCTCTCAGATGCTGACTAGTGGATGCCTCTAGTTTTAGGCCTGTATTGCCTTAGGCTACTTCAGGATAAAACAGATGTAGATCTGTTAACATTTTGCAGTGTCTTTTGTCAGAAGTGCCTATAAATGAAATCTTGAAACCATGGGAGCTTTTGTTATCCAGACTTCAATGTACATGTTGTTTAGGCAAAAATCTGACATGCTGCAAGTTTCCCATTTAATTTATGTAGAATCTTCGTTTAACCAGCTGGATTTCTTTTGCTGAACATTATCATACTCACTGAGGGGAGAGCTGGAGCCAAGAACAGGAAAAATAGCTGGCCCACAGGAGGGTGTTATCTAGACTGACAAAAGGACGATGGGTGTAAAAGACTGCCAAAATGTGACTTTCTTTTACTTTGTGCATCCCATGTTAATGTTCTCTATATGTGAAGGCTTGGTATCTCTTAAGAGGTCAGGAGTAAGGCAATGACTAGTGTTGTGGATGTATTTCCTACATGGAGCAAGTAAGATCTGGAGAGGATTGATCTCTGACCTGTATCTTGAAACTTGCTGGTGAGGTTTATGAGTAGTTCAGATAATGCCTCCCAGCACGCCTTTTATTGCATGTGCATTTGGGCCTTCTGAAACCTTTTGCAGGCATCACTAGCTTTATCTATTGTAAATCACTTTATTTTATCTTCTGCCTGACTCTTCTAGCACAAGACTCCTAGGAACTCTGTTGTGAAATCTTATCACTCATGGCTGCGGACGCTCGTGTTACTCCATCTCGCAGGCAGGTCTTGACCTACAGTTGCACTCTGCCTTTCACCTTGTGCCCATGGGTTTTTATCAGTAGACTCTTGTGATACATCCTGGGAAAGAGTGTTTTGATGATCCAAGTAAAATCTCAGCTAAATCTCTTTGAGGGTTTTTTCTGGAAGCCAGATAGGCGATTTCACCTTTGAAGAAGGCATTATGGTTTGGTATTATGTTATGTTTGGAATATTTCAGTGTAATTTTTTTATCCTGTTTAAATTTGTTCATAACAGTATGGTAAATCATGGCACAGAGTGATTTAATTTCAGCCATTTTAAGAAATTTAACTTTAATTCACATTTTTAAGTTAAAAAAGTCATGCAATAACTTATGCTAGTATGAGCTCATGGGTGGCTGAATCAACAAAGCAAATTGTGTGATACTGATTTCTACCCTTGACAGTTTTAGCTAAAAGTATATGTTAGATTTTGCTGAGGGAAAGATTAGATTTTGAACTAAAGTAGATCTTAGATCTATTGCAAGCTCTTCTCAACCCCATTTCATGATAGCAGCCCAGTTGACAAGTTGGGCACAATAATAGTAATGATGCACTCTGCTGTAACACCCTTCTCTGGTGAGAGGCTACAAAAATGTTACCTACAGCTTGGAAAAGGTTTAACAAAGCATTTGTTTCTACTTGTTTCCACTAAGACCTTATCATTAATTAATAACTGTTTAATACATGACTGAGAAAGGTGTGCCATTGCTGAGGAAGCAAAGAACATCTGTCTTAGCTCATGCCATTAGTATCAAACATTAGACTGTAGTAATTTAGGCCAACCACTTAAAATATTCTATACATAAATTTTTCAAAATATTTTTTCCACCTCACATCATCTACAGATGTATTGAAAATTAATTTCTTCCTTGACTCATGGGATTACTGTGCACATAATAAATGTCTTTATTGAAAGGAGACCAGAAATGGTGATTAAATTTTAGTACCTGGCTCTGCTTCCAAATTATCTTTTAGATAGAGGGGTCATCTGTTTTCTTCTCCAGGAAAATTATATGCTTCATAATAAATAGACTAAGAATTTCAGCTTCAGACTATAGATACCTTTGTTTACATTTGATTCATTACTCTGCACATTTTTACCACTTTATTTTTGAAGCAGCTTGGGGAATGCTTTAATAAAATGGATAGATAGAGGCAGCAAGAAAGTAAAGATAGGTTGCAATTTTACTAAGTGCATGAATAAAAAAACCCACTATCCATCTTCTGTGATTGTAAAGCTGAAGGGGATGACAACAATGAGTAAATGTGCTTGAGTTCATGTAACTGTCCTACCTGTTAAGAACAACAATGAAGCTGAGCATGTAATAGGGGCTCAGCTACACTGTAAATGGATTTGCAATGTTGGTGTGTGAGACAGATACCTTTGTCATCTGGCATTATCATTGGCATGAACTTACATTCTTTTGGGAAAACTCCTTTCCAAAATAAATCTGAAAGATTTTAGGACATGTCTATCTTTGGACATACATTGTAGTGATGGAATTACACAATTTTCCACTTTAATTTAGACGGTCCTAAAAACATCTCCTCAGTTCTCTCCAGCCAGAAGTTCATTGATGGACCCACCCTGAAACTTCATATCCTGAAGGCTGTTATAGTGATTTCCTCTCCATAATGCTTATCCCTGCATATAATTTGAAATAGAATTTACTGTAGGAAAGAATTGACAAAATAACACACTACTACCAAAAATGGCCAGGGGAATACTGGTAACAGGACAGTCTTAAATGCTAGGGTTCAGGTTTATCTGCAGGGTTGTTGTACAAGGGTTTTTTTTCAGTCTTTGCTGTATAGACATTCATGAAACATTATAAAATCCATCTTACCTTAGAATCATAGAATTGTCTTGGTCCAAAGGGACCCTTTAGACCACCAAGTTCAACCATCTTGTGCAAGTCCATCTTTAAAAAAAGAACTAAAAAAAAAGTAGTAAGTATGCTGGAAATTTCATCAAATACAGTGTGATTCAAATCTTACTGTACCATGCTTAGTGTACTGTATCTTACTGCATCAGAAATGCCTCTGCTAGATTTATGGTACTGTAGACATGAGTTTAGATTTAACATAAGATCTCAGAAACTCAGGTGTAAAATTTCGTTATTATATGCCAAAATCCCTTCAAGGTAAATCTGAGAGATTTTATGACGCCGATTTTGCTTCAACACAAAACTTCATCACTATTTCCTCACCCAACTTCTTCTGAACAGTAGCTTTCACTTCAGAACTTCAACATTTTGGGAGCTGGAATTTCCTGCCAGTTTTGTGTTGCAGGGAGAGAGGGGCCTGTTAGGCACTCCTAGGTGGGGAGTCTTTTAAGTCAGCAGTACTTCTGGAAGAGAGTCAGATGAGTAAATCAGTGCAGCTTTCTTTGTGCTCAAACATGGATTTGCTGTTCAAGAAAACCTGGCATTTCAGCCATCATTTTCATTCCCATTGTTTTCCTTTTGAAAGGCAAGTCTGCAGATTGTAGCTGGGGTGAAAAGTCTGACCTTGGTTTTCCCGCAGCCCCCAGACTTCAGGTGCTAGCATTTATGAAAAATTACTTTCAAATGTGTAACAGGTTTCTTGGAGTTTTTCATATAGTTAAGTTTTTGAAAGACCTTTTAGTCTGTCTTATGCACCAAGATACAGCAACTTAAAACAAAAAAAGTTTTTTTATCTACTAAATTCTTCTTTCAAATGATCAGAGCAAGCATATAGGTCGGGATTTTCACAAGTGCTGTGGCACATGGAAATGTGACTGTGATGCTAACAGCTTTCTTCACAAAATTATCACATTGCTGATGCAACTTAAACTACAAAAGCAAGTTATTTCTCTGTATCTGCCACAGCTGGAAAAATTTCCTCTCACAAGCAGCTTTGGAGGGCTATTTCCCTATGCCATGGACTCATCACTGACAAAGAGACCAGCAAGATTTTAGAATTCACAGATATATTCAGAGATATATTCACAGAATGTTAGGAGTTGGAAGAGACCTCAAAAGATCATCTAGTCCAATCCCTCTTCCTTGAGCAGGATCACCTAGATTTAACCACACAGGAAAGTGTCCAGACTGGTCCAGACTTCACAACCTCTCTGGACAGCCTGTTTCAATGCTCACATTCTCCCTTTAGAGGTTGTTTCATGAACTCAGAAGAGAAACTTGGAGAATGAAAGCCAATTATATTCCTTCTGTAACAAGTATTATGTGTTTGACTGGGTGCCCTTGGAGAACAACCACCAATGATGAGGCTTCAAGTATTACTGCTATCTACCACAATGTCAAATGCAGTTTGCCTTATTCTAGTGCCCTAGAGAACCAGGTAGGTGATGAATCTAAGTAAGAAATATTACTCAGGGGTGGCTTTTTTTTGGCAGCAGTGGCATCTCTGGTGCCACTGCTGCCAAATATAAACATATTTCCCAAATATATCACTTAAGGAACAATTACATCAGTTTTATACAACTGGTAAATCCTAAAGAACAGCAGTCTTGCTCCTGCTTGGGTCCAATGAAGTTTAGTGAAGAGAACTAGTTTATGTGGTTCATAATCTACAACAATATTCAACTCAAAAGCAGCTTGCATATAGATGCAAATAGAAAAAGTCCAGCGCAAGGTCATCAAGATGATGAAGGGAATGGAATGTCCTCTTCCTTATGAGGACAGGCTGAGGGAGCTGGGTCTCTTCAGCTTGGAGAAGACTGAGGCATGACCTCAGTAATGTTTATAAATATGTTAAAGGTGAATGTCAGGAGGATGGATCCAGGCTCTTCTAAGTATTGGCCTGTGATAGGACAAGAGGCAATGGGTCAAGCTGGAGAAGACCAAGTTCCATGTGAATGTAAGGAAGAATTTTTTCCCTATGAGGGTGATGGAGCCCTGGAACAGGCTGCCCAGAGAGGTTGTGGAGTCTCCTTCTCTGGAGACATTCAAGACCAATCTGGACATGTTCCTGTGTGGTTGAATCTAGGTGATCCTGCTCAGGCAGGGGTGTTGGACTAGGTGATCTTTCGAGCACCATTCCAACTCCTAACTTTCTGTGATTCTGTGAAATGTGATATGAGAAAGATACTCCTTTACATAGCTTTTTCACTTCATCTTGCAACAGTGATTTGATATGGCTACCATCCGGTCCTGACAAAATTAATATCTAATCACGAGGCTGGTTCAAATAATCTTATCACAGACACATGGAAGTTCACACCAGCGATACTGTTCTTCTGCCACACCGGCAGCAGATGTTTTAATTTAAATATGTAAGAATTTAAGTGTCTCTACAGCATCTCTAAAATGATACTTCATGTCCTTCTCTGCATGCATTTCTCTGTGAGGCAGCTGGGACTTGACTTTTGAGCTCTTCATGAGAATGGATTGGTAAGGTTACACTCTAGCTTGCGTGTCCTTCACTAAGGCAGTGCAAGTGTTGAAAGCTTCCAGTAACAAAAGGACATTTGGTAAACAAAGGCCGTCTGACTTTTGTATGAAGAGCAGATCCTTTTTGTCCCAGTTATGCACGACGATGCGGTAGCCAACTTGCTATTTGCAAAGAGCCTGGGGCTGGAGAATCAAAGAGAGTCATGCGCTTTTTCAAGATGATGTTTAAAAGAAACAAGCAGCAGACATAACATTTTTCCAGTGGGACAGTGGCCTTTCCTCTGAAGTTTTGCTGTCTTACCTGATCATTGTACAGCAACAGGGATTTCTTCTGTCCTGTGTACGGGCAAGGAAGGGGTCATGGTTCACAAGTTCACCCACAGTGGAAAAGAATCGGGTTGCTTTAGCTAGACGAGCATTATTCTGTCATCCACTAACTACTGCAGATCCTGATTACAGACAGGCTACCACGTATTTGTTCTCCTACTGATTGAGTTTTGACAATTAGCCATAACATTTGTGCAGGTTGGCAGCAAATTTTTCTGGTTTGATTTATTCCCTACCCTCTCCCTGGTCACATTCAAGTCTATTTTTTGGTGGAAAATTCCTCTTTTGTCTCCATTTTCATGCTTGCCTAGAAAAATGTACTCTTTTTCAATCAGATGTAACAGGCAAGAGAAATATTGTGCCATTTCTAGTCTCTAATTTTCTTACAGTTAAGATGGTGGAAAAAACCAAAAATCTACTTAATTTCTGCAGAATTCTGTGCTGTTATATTTAATTAATCCCAGCATTTCAGTCACCTGAGCCTTTACATATGTAAAGGGCCTGAGGAAGGAAAGATTTTAATTTACTCTTTGTGTCATTTGTAATTATGGCATTTTATTTCCCTCATGGCATCACAGTATTCCTTGACTGTCTCTTGCAGGCTGCTCATGGAAAGGAGCCCAGCAAGCAGGAAACGAAAAAGCAAGAAACAATGGTCAATTAAAATGAAGTCCTGAGGAAACAAAACCAGTGTTCTTTTTTTTTCAGTGTTAGAGATAGCAAAGCAAGAATATTTAATATCTATCTTATATAGGCTGCCTCACAGTCTGAGACAAAGAACTCTGGAGTAGGCAACCACATCAGGGCACCATTCCTGAAAGCAGCAAATCCTTACTAGAACTGTGAGGGCAAAAAAAGCCCACAGAGGAAGAGCAAGAGAGTAAGAGGAGAGACCCAGCTTCCCCTCTCAAGTATGGGTGGAAAGCAAGCTCCTGCATGGCTCACATGCTGTGCTCATCACAGGCTGAGCAAAGGGGGACTAGACTGACCCCTCTCAGTACAAGAGCTGGCCCTTGGGAATTTGAATGACCTGGAGTATGGTGAACAGGGCATGCTTTGTCAGAAGGGCACAGCAGTTCAAAAAGGCAGTGTGGTCTCTCTCATGCCTCAGAAAGTGAGTTGGTGAGAGGGAGCCCAGCCATGGTTTCCACATGGCAGCTGGCAACATCCTCTGCAGCTCCCAAGAGGAACATATCAACGCAAAGCGAGCCCCCAGCCAGACACGCAGCTGTCCAGGCCTCTGGCTGCAGGGAGGACCTGCAGCTCGCTCTAGAAATGGAGGGCTCCTGGGACAACAGCTGTGTGAGATGTGAGCAGGTGGACTGTCTGCTTGGCTTGGTGGTAGAACTGAGAGAGGAGATGGACAAGCTGAGGAGCATCAGGGAATTGGAATCACTCCCCCCATCANCAGACAGGAACCCTGTATCCTGTCCCAGGCAGGTGGAAGGCAAAAGCATAAATTAAGGGGGTGAGTGGATGCAGGTTTGTGGCAAGGGCAGAAGGCTTTTGACTGAGAGTAGCCTCGCAATTGCAGGCCCCAGTGCTTATGGGGTATTTGCTGGAATGCCAACATGACCAGCCACTCCTGATGCAAATGGTGAATGAGCCTACTAGGAGAGGAGTGCTGCTGGGCCAAGCTGGAGCATAGGAAGTTCTGTGTGAGGGTAAGGAAGGGCTTTTTCACTGTGATGGTGACAGAGCACTGGAACATGCTGCCCAGAGAGGTTGTGGGGTCTCCTTCTCAGGAGACATTCAAGACCAATCTGGACACGTTCCTGTGTGGTTTAATCGAGGTGAACCTGCTTAGGCAGGGGGGTTGGACTATGATCTTTCAAGGTCCCTTCCAACTCCTGACATTGTGTGATTCTTTGATTCTGTTACATGCTTCAATAGCTGTTGGTTTTCATTCTGAAAGGGAGGAAAATACTGGGGGAATAACCTGGAAGGTGTGACAATTTCCAGTGAGATGCTGTTTTTGTGAGCAAGGATGCTGTTACGTGAGTTATCTGGCAGGAATAAATAGGTGGAGGAGAATCGAGTGCTGCACATGACAAAGAAACTGGCAGAGGAGAGAGGCTTTCATGTATAAACATAATATTGTGTTATTATCATACAATAGAGCATTTTTATCACACAGCAGCAGAAATGGGATCAGGTTAATTCAGGAGGCTGTACTTGCACCTTTGACATGAATGATGTTGGAACAACTTCATACCCACCGAGAAAGGGATCCAAGATAATATTTAAAGCCTGAGTTCTGTCGGAGACTTGATATTTCAGATATCAACAGTTGTTAGATTAATTCTCAGTAAAAATGAAGCCAATTTATATTCTCACTAATGGATATGCAGAACTTGGAGGAAACCTGAGGGACAAGGCTGCGTTAATTCTACCTGTGTGTGTTTTATGTTCTTCTCTTCAGTAAAAGAATACCTTTCCTCAAGCGTAGGATATTTCTCACTCCTTCTAGTCCACACGCTCTTGCTTGCCAACGCATGTTACTGAACTACTTCCATTAGTACTGCTGTAAATCATGAGGGCAGCAAAGATTAGTTAGCACTTTTGGAAGAGGAATAGTATCAAGCTGGACAGACTTCTACTGTCATTTCTTATGAGTATCATCTGGTAACACCATATGCATTTGTGAACTGTAAATTTTGTAGACATGAATATTGTAGAAGCATAACTCTTTGTGTTTACCTTGAATCAAAAAGTTTTATTTTCTCTCCAAAACAAGCATATTTTAATTTTAAATAGGGAGTATTAATGTTTCTGAAGATATAAAAGTGTCAGTAAAAGTCTTGTTTCTAAGAAGAAAGCTTTCCAAGAGAATAAAGCAACAATCTGTTGAAACAAAAGGTTTTGGAAGTAAAGCTCATTTAGGCATCTCCTTGTTACAGATGGGCGTGCAACAGGGAAATAACATCTTGGAAGGTGGAAATGGCCAATGTCTGCAGCAGCAGCATAACAGAATAGCACAGTACCTGACAATTACATGATAAAGTAATGAGATATCTTCTTAAAGATATCCAACTTAAGATACCTCTTCATATAAAAAGAAAGTAGTGAACATTCTTCACATCACTTAGTGCTAACTAATGATCTATCAATAAGTTTGGTTCTCCTTGAAATGGAGCTGAACAAGGTGTTTCTCTCCTGTTCTGAGCTGCTAGCTTTTTCTTATGTGTTTCATGCTGAATTTTACTCTTGGAAAACGAATATTCTGACACAGTGGAGTAAGAAAAGGTTTATGCCTTGCTCTAAAAAAGGTTTAAGGCTCAATTAATGGATGGCTGAATTGCTCCACATACCTGCAGGCATGAGAGTTCACAGATGAAGAGGATGCTGGGGATTCTAGCACTTCCAGGATCCCTGGTTCCTGCTTTAGAGTGAAACTAGCAGGTGTTGACAACAAATCAAAGTGGCATAAGGTCTTCTGTCTGCTGGCTAAAGAAGAATCCTAGTGCCAGTCTGCATCAGGATTGCTCTCTGTTTGGATCATGTCCTTGTCACATTCTCTGCTGGGGGATACTCCACAATCCTATCATACAGATAATGGGGGAAAGGGATGTCCCACAATGTTCAAACCCAGGGACCTGAGGGATTTCTTTTTATTTTTTGATTTGTTTTGGGTTTTTTTTTTCCTTCTTTTTGCCATCACTCTGTCTCCTTCTTGACATCAGAGTGATGAAAAAAACAATTCATCAAGTGTAGAGGAACTGATGAAGACTTTGCAGAAGAACAGTAAGCAGAATCTTGTGTTTATGATTTTGGTTCTGGAAGAGATCTCAATAGATCACCATAGGTGATCTCCTAAATTAAAGTAAGGCCATGCATAACTTGATGAACATTTTTTTTGCTGACTCCTAAAAGCTTCATGTGAAGGTGCCTCAGTATTTCAGTGGGGCTGTGGAATTGTTTAACAGGATATCCATCTGTTGAAAACTCAACTGATTTGCTTTGATGAGGTCTCTAACTGTCTCTATGCCAGTTTCCCCACCAACAGAACGGTGTGCTATAATCAGGAGTATTTTTTAGGCTGAATTATTCCATATTCAAAATGCTTGAGATTGCATCTTAAAAAAAATAAATCCAGAATCTGTTTAAAAATAGTATTAGGAGGAACAGCAATAGAAATTAACCAGTCCCTTCCATGGGTCAAATGCAGCCTCTAGAACTGTGTATTAGAGGGATAAGAAGGAAGTCCAAACATGATTGCTGCTAAACTTTATAGCTTGATACCTGAGGTTTGGGGCACAACTTCCCTTGAGTGCTGAAGTCAGCCCAACGTGGCTCTTCTGTGGTTTGGAGAGAGAGAAATGAGCCGTGGTTGGAGAAATCAGTCGGTGCCGATCACTTTTACTTAGCCGTGTTGTTGGCATGCTAAGTGTTCTGAGTGCCTACCCAGGAAAGAGACATGGGTTCTTCAATTTCCTCAGCCTTGGGTGCTCTCCTCATCTCTGGGGACTGCTTCTACTGGTGAACCTTGTGCAGAGGCACCTTGCAAAGGCTACCCTGAAGCTGGGTAAGTCCAAGGCAAACAACAAAATGCTTTGGACAGAACAATAGGATAATCTAGTATATGTCATTTGTATTTTTCTTGCTTACTCTCACACCTTCTCCTTGTTTGATTTTCACAGAGTACTCTATATTTATCTCGGCCCCTTCTCTCTGCTCTGTGAATCTTTAGGCATGGTTTGCACAGTTCATCTTGAATTGATGGGGTGGTTTTGAAATGAGTTTGTCAGTTCCTAATTGAGCACAGAATCTGCAGGGGACAAAGTTAAAGTTATGGAGGTCTGGTAAATAGCCAAAGATCTAGCTGGGTCAGCATTTGCAAGACATGGGCCACAGTAGACTGATGCACTGTATGGTCACATACTGCTTATTAGAGTTGTAAAATGGGTCTTAAAAGGCTCTTTGTTTTCTTATTTCTCCATATGGAGTTGGAACTCTGAGACTGATAAAGGGCAGGTGGTGGTTTTGGGCTTGTTAGGACACAATTTGCTGGCTCAGCAAGGAGTTGATAAAAGACTCCCCAAGAATAGTGAATTATTTGGTAATGGAAGCGAAGAGGACCTAGCTTCCAGTCCTGTGCTCAGGTCATGGCACTGGAGCACTTGTCTGCATATTATATCATACTTTATTATGACAAGGAACAATGAAGTCTGTGCATGCA
Organism: Heliornis fulica; assembly: GCA_013399135.1. Lineage (NCBI taxonomy): Eukaryota > Metazoa > Chordata > Aves > Gruiformes > Heliornithidae > Heliornis > Heliornis fulica. Next base: position 5,577 of record VXBZ01004778.1, on the reverse strand, counting down.
CAGTTCAGAGCCCCTCAGTGAGACATACTAATAAATATAATAAATTTGTCATAGGCAGCACTTTTGTGGTTTGTGACCTGTTTTTCCTTTAAAACATATTTTCCAAATGCGAGATGAGTGGTCTGGATGAGCTTAGGGAATAGCCTATAGCATTACGGCTCTTGTGAGAACATATTGAATCATTCCATCAACTTTGTGAGCCAGCAATATCATCACCTCAAACATACAAAGGGGAAAAACAGGGGAAAGCATCAAGCGCCTTGCTTCCCATGGTTGCAGTGTGTTCTGCTAGGAAGAGGTGGCACTAGTGTGGCAGTCTGAAAACCTAACAGATAAAAACAGGGTTGAAAAAGAGACAATAAATGGGAAGAGACAATAACAGCAGCTTAACCAGCTGAGTCTTCTCCCTTTTTATTTAGATTTTGCATTTCTGCTCTTGGAGAGGAGGCACTCTGCCTTGGCAGAGCTAGAGCATGCAGCTCAGGTATGGCTGGGCAAATATCTCCATGTTTAGGTTCCCCCAAGGTCACCAGTGGAGCTGTTCTCTTTTTTTTTTTTTGTTTGTTTGTTTTTCTTTTGTTTCTTTTATTGGTTGGGAGAATTTTAGACACAAGATTGGAGCTTCCACTGCCAAAAGACACAGAAGACGACCTCAGCATGTGCCTTAAGTATTTTTTCCAGAGATTCTTGCACCGTAATCAACCTCATGTTGCAAAGGTTGCTAACCCCTGGTTAGCAAAGCTTTTACAGCTTAGGTACACATAATTTAGCATAGTACCTTATATCACCCAAATGTGAAGAGTTTGGTCTCATGTCTTCTGTAAACAAACCGTGACAGGTGCTGTCCAGTCATGATGAGCTGTTTAACTGGCTTTTTGTGTGTGCGATTTCAAAAGCAGTTACTTATGGATGGGTTTGAAATGAAGGATAGGATGGTGTCTCAGACCTCATGATCCACTCTACACGGACAAAGGCTTGCACACAGAGAGTCCTTTAGGAGAAGTTTGACTTCCAACCAGGTGTTACTGGGTTTGGTACTGGACAAAGTCGGGAGGAAAAGCTTTATGTTTTTCAGTGGGGAAGGAAATAATTTAAATGACTGAAAATCTGTGGAGGTGGGACATGGAGGAGATGGTGTGGCATGGTCAAACCAACAGATCAGGTTATGACCTGAAGCAGTTGGATTTCAAGGATTTGTTATTCCTTGTGAGGAGGAGGAGGAGACAATCCTTATTACTACAGAAGCCACCATGAATCCAGAGACTGAAATCTTTCCGGTGCCTCCAGTCTCTTAAGGAGAGGTATCATTAAGTTATCAGTTTCATGTCAAAACTTGCTCCTTGGCAGGCAGATGCACATTCTGTGCAAGGAAGCAGCATGGGGAAGAATACACTGACTATTGCATCCTCATAAACCCCTCTTGAATGAGGAACCCAGTTCAAGCCCTCTAGCCCCAGGCACATTGCTAGTGATGATGATGATTTTATGGTGCCACCTTCAGTATCAGGTTTTTATGTCTGTAGTAAATAACAAACAATTCATATGTCAAGAATGGTTTATTGTTAGGAAGGGATTTTTTTTTGTTGTTGTTGTTTCCACTCTCCTGAAGTTTCACCAGTCTGTAAGAGTCAGTCACGAGAATTTGGAGTTAACATTTGTTCCAAAGAGACGAAGATCAGTGCGTTCCCTTGGCTTCCTTTATTAGCTGAAAAGGGTGGGGGAAGGAAAATAATCATGTAGCTTAATAGGAAATCAAAACTGGTTTGTGAATGTGTGTCTGGTCTGTCTTATTCATGACTGTGATACAGATGTAAAATATGCTGGTGGTGCTACAGTCAAAAAAGCAGCTTGCCAGCACTGTTAAATTACTATTTATTTCCCTCTAATTCCACTGGGTGTGACATTTATGTCCAAATACATCTATCATTTTGTTGGACTTTTCATTAGCCTTACTACAGCCTTGAAAGGTTATTTAAGTTTTTGCATGTGGGAATGACCAGCTGTGAAGACTTTAGAATTGAAAAGGGTACTTTTCTATTTTGACCTGACTTGACTTCACTTTAAAACAACAAGTCTTTTGTGTTTCAAAACAAATCTTTTTGTAGAATAAATGAAACCATATATAATTTTACCCCCTTTAAAACCTGCTTGTCTTCCCTTATGGGAATATACAGTACTATAGTCACTGACTTTGCCAAAAGTAAATGCTGTCGTGTGGTATGCATGATACGGTAGGCTCCTCTGACCAGTGTATGTATGATGTGGATAGACAATGCAGAGGATGTGAAGGAGCCTGGTGCAGAGAGTTTGGATCATATGTGCTTACATCATGTTGAAAAAGAGATCAGTGACATGCCATAGAGTCTGAATCAGGCCTACACTAGTCGGTAGATTGGTCTACGACTAAGTGGTCTACACAAATATGGCCAGTTACTGAAATGATGTCACAGCTGGATACGCTTACAGTTGTGCTGGAGATAAACACGGACTGCTTCCCACTCACTTAGCTGAGCTGGAGGGAAAACCTATTCTCTTGTGGTACAGCTTCCAAAGAGCCCCTTCAAGTAACGGAAATGATGTGATGTGATGAGATGCTCTCGTAGAAAGTTTTGGATTTCACAGAGGAGCCCATTAAGTAATTATCTTCTGTATTGGCATATGAGGAACTGGCAGGAGTAGTTGTGTCACTGGAAATGTTTATACCCAGACCTTTACAGAAAACATTGGCATTTCACTCCCACGCCAGTGGCAATTACATGAGAAAGTAACAAGTCCCTTTTGGAAGGTCTTTCTGGCTTAGATTAACGAAGCATTTGACAATCTTCCTACAGCTACTGGTTCTTGTGCCGCAGGAAGCGGTGGGTGAGCTGCAGTGCCAAGGACCATTTTATTTCTGAAGTCTCTGAGGCTTGAGTGAAGACTCATCCTGACTCACGTTCCATCAGAGGAGCTTGGCCTACAGCTTCCAAATAGCCAACAAGGGCGCACCATGAAGTGAGAGGTTACTTATGGGGGCTGACCTGTGCCCTATTAGCTGATGAACAGGTCATTAAATTTAGGCAAAGGTTATCCAGAGATACATAATGTCTTGTCAGGTATAAAGTACCTTCAGGTTTGAAACAGTTGAGAGACTGAAAGCTGAATATAGGTTAGTTCTTTGTGTGAGATTTGTCACTTTGGACGTGGAGAAGATCCTCCGTGTCCAACAGCATGTTTTTTTCCAACTGTCAGCAGGTCTTGCTGAATAACTTTATTTCTCCATGCATTTTGCCTTGTTTATGATCTCAGGGCATCATGAAAAAACTTATTACTTATAAAATACAAGAACTGTAGTCAAGCAAACAATTCAGGTCACATGTTCAAAGCGTTTTTTTTCAATGTGTGGATGTCTTCCATACCTGACATGAAGATTACATGAGCTAAAGGAAAACTACTTTTCTAGCTAGCCAAGTGTCATCAAATACATGTGGAACCTATATGGGCCTTGTAATTTATGTCAAAACCACTCATCAACTGTGCATGGAGCGACTAACAATGTTCAAGTGAAACAATAGAAAAGGCAGGAAAAAAAACCAGGCTGGAAAACCTTGCTTAACTGAGAATGTTTTGACTAGATAATGTAAAGGAGCTGCATGAGTATGAGAGGCAGGTTTAGGTCACAGTTTCCTGGCTTCTGGTGTATTTTTTTAACCAAAGTTACCTTTTTAAGCTGTTAGTAAGATGATGGTTTTCTTTTCTTTCTGCTTTCTTTACTCCAGAAAGTAGTTATGGCTTGAGGGAGTGCGGGGAGTGGGGAGGTCAAGAATGACTAGGTCAGAGTGAGAGCCCTTCTAAGCATTAGACAGTGGGTTCTCCCACTGATATCCATGGGATAGAAGTGGAGATGTTATGCCTCTGTCACACCCGTTTACTGGGGGGACACAGGGAAGGATGAAAAGGATGGCTTGAACTGATTGCAGCCACCAGAGATCCAGGCATGTTTTAGGGGATTCAGCAGTTGGAAAACACCAGCCATAATACTGAAAGGAACAGCCATCCTCACTGTCTTTCTGTTTAAAAATGTCATGTTTAATGCTTTGGCCCGCTTCTAGGGACTGCAGAGAGCAGCTGCAGGTTGTTTTATTTGTGAATAATGTGTTGTCTTCACAGACAACATGAATTGTTTCAGCTGGTGAGCAAACTGAAAGAATAAAAGCCTCAGAGCAGTAAGGGAGTAATTGTTTCCTCTACCACACTGCAACTTCACCTCTTGCTGACAGTGTACTTGCACTGCTCGCTGCCTGTGGTTAATGAGCTACAAAGGGCATTCATGGAACAGTAACATTGCTCCTAGATGAAATCTTCGAGTCATCCTTGGACTCTACTCTTTGTTTCCTCCTCCACTAGCGACATCTGCCCGTTTGCTTATCAGTCTCTCCAGAACATCAGACCTTAATGGTGATCCCATCTCTTACTCATGCTTTACTCATTTCCCAACATGGCTATAATTGCTGTTCCACTCGGTCTTCTGAAATCTCTGCTCTGAATTTAAGGTCATTTAGAATGCAGAAATGGATAAAACTTAACATACTGTTAACCCACAGCATGTATGTGCAGAGGTATAAAACATTCTCCGTAATCAAAGAACAACACATCATGCTTCAGGGTTTACTGCATTAACTTATTATTAGTTGCCTCATTAAGCAGTAAATTATTTGGATTTGCATACAGCAAATAGATTGCCATGTTTTTGTTCCAAGATTGCAGATTTGTGCTATTTTAGCAATTTTTTTTTAGCAAAACAGCGATTCAGCTGTGGCAGCACACATCTCAGTTCAGCTGGTGCCTGAGAATGGGTTTGCAGATGGCTCCTACTCTTGCCTGTAATTCCATCAACACACAAGAGGTTGACAGGTCTCTATGAGCTGCAATCACAAACACAAAATACTGAAGAGCACGTGCCTTGTTCATGTGCCAACACAAGATGTAGGGTCAGTACCTGCTCCTTTGCCTCGTGCAGCTCTTAGAAGGGACAGCACTTGGCATTTTGAACTTGCATACTCTTGACCCGAGGTATGCTGTTACTGGAAAATGCTCTATCATCTTGTGCTCTTCTCAGTTTCTCATTAGTGAGGAACCAGGGTCAGGAACCTGCTTCTGATCTGCACTAAACTCCAGAGCCTGTGCCACTCTCGCCCGTCATAGTGTGTGTGATAAGTGCAGATGGGGAAGACTACCAGATGTTTGAGCCACCATCCATAATGTTTAGCTAAAAAAAAACAACCTAGAAGTCCCCACCTGGAGTATTGTGTCCAGTTCCGGAGTCCTCAACATAGGAAGAATATGTTGGAATGGGTCTAGAGGAGACCACAAAGAAAATCAGAGGCTGGAGCATCTCTGCTATGAAGACAGGCTGAGAGAGTTGAGGCTGCTCAGCCTGGAGAAGGTTCTGGGGAGATCTTAGAGTGACATTCCAGTCCATGAAGGGATCTACAGGAAGGCTGGG
>VXBZ01004774.1:20147-36004 GCA_013399135.1 Heliornis fulica | reverse complement strand
GGAGACTGAGGGGTGACCTCTATGTTTACATATTTATAAAGGGTGAGTGTCCGGTGGATGGATCCAGGCTCTTCTCAGAGATGGCCAGTGATAGAACAAGGGGAAATGATTCCAAACTGGAAGACAGAAAGTTCCATCTTAATACAAGGAGGAACTTTTTCACTATGAGGGTGACAGATTACTGGAACAGGCTGCCCAGAGAGGTTGTGGAGTCTCCTTCTCTGGAGACATTCAAAACCAATCTGGACATGCTCCTATGTGATCTACTCTAGATGATCCTGCTCACGTAGGGAGCGGATAGACTGGATAATCTTTTGAGGTTTCTTCTAACTCTTAACATTCTTTGATTCTGTGAAATGCAGGTAGCAGCAAACAACACCAAATAGCCTTAGAATACAGAGTAACTTATAGTAGCATCTGTTAAACTCAAACTGGGACTCCAGTTAGTTCAGCAGACCTTTCCGAAGATGGTGTGTTTGTTATTAAGTTCATCTGCACGACCCAATGTAAAGAAAAATTGACTTCCATTATCATGGGGCCCAGCATTTGCCATAGCAACAAGTCCTCTTCGATTAAATCGCAGTCGCGAGTGGAACTCATCCTGGCAAAGACAGAACAGAAAAGAACAAGATTTAAGTATACAACTCTTTTCCACTTCATTAGCTACGGCTTATTTACTCCAATATGCACACACAGAACTACGCTTAGAATATAGAGAATTTCTTTTAAATTCAGTGAGCAATAAAAGCAAAGTCTTTTGAAAGATAATGCCACTATTTCATTTAAAAGCTTCTGTTTTCAGCAGAAAATATTATTTTTAGTTAAGTGTTTTCTCAGTGCCTACAGTAATGCAAATAAAAAATCTTCTTTCACAAGAAAACATGAACACGTAACTAACACTGAAATACAATAAAAAAGAAACTAGTATATCAACAGAAAGGCATGATTTAATAAAAATTCTAAGTCCTGTGTTGTTAATTTTCTCTTTTCCTAATCACTACCTAGTAATCTTTATTCATTACTTTTGTTCATAGAATCATAGAATTTTAAGGTTGGAAATGACCCCTAAGATCATCCAGTCCAACCATTAACCTACCACCACCAAGTCTACCCTTAGACCATGCCCTCAAGCACTGCATCTACCCGTCTTTTAAACACCTCAAGAGATGGGGACTCAACTACCTCCCTGGGCAGCCTGTTCCAATGCTTGATGACTCTCTCAGTAAAGAAGTTCTTCCTAATATCTAACCTAAATTTTCCCTGGCGCAACTTGAGGCCATTTCCTCTAGTTCTGTCACCTGTTACTGGGGAGAAGAGACCAACCTCCACCTCACTGCAACCTCCTTTCAGGTAGTTGTAGAGAGCAATAAGGTCTCCCCTCAGTCTCCTCTTCTCCAAACTAAACAACCTCAGCTCCTTCAGCCGCTCCTCGTAGGGCCTGTTCTCCAGACCCTTCACCATCCTCGTTGCCCTTCTCTGGACACGCTCCAGAACCTCAACGTCCTTCCTGAAGTGAGGGGCCCAAAACTGAACACAATACTCAAGGTGAGACCTTACCAGTGCAGAATACAGGGGGATTATCACCTCCCTGGTCCTGCTGGCCACACTGTTCCTGATACAAGCCAGGATGCCATTGGCCCTCTTGGCCACCTGGGCACACTGCTGGCTCATGTTCAGGCGGCTGTCAACCATCAACAATTATTGGGAGATAATTGTTGAACTTAATTATCTCTCAATATTAAAAAAATCCAAAGCATTTCTAAAATTAACTGCATTTCACATTTCTTGTAAAACTAGTATTCTTGTTAACCACTTTATTTAGGGGGGAATCCTAATTAATGTTAAATCACTAGAAGCTCAATAACAAGTTGTAGTAATAAAGTATTGTAAAAAGAGGAAGAACATTTTCTGGACCGTAAGATGACAGAATAGCACTACTTTCTAAGCAAGGTGGAAGCAATGAGTAACTGTGCAGTGTTTTAGCTGGGATACAGTTGATTTTCTTCATAGTACCTAGGATAGGACTAGATCTTAGATTGGTGCTGGAAGTGGTGTTGATAATGCAGAGATGTTTTCAACACTGCTGAGCAGTGTTCACACAGAGCCAAGGCCTTTTCTGTTTCTCACCCCACCAGTGAGGAGGCTGGTGGTACACTGGGAGTTGGGAGGCCACACAGCAGACCCCAAATGACCATAAGGGATATTCCCTACCATATGACATCATGCTTAACATATAAATCTTGTAGAAGGAGGAGGAAGGGGGAGACATTCAGAGTGATGGTGTTTGTATTCCCAAGTCAGTGTTAAGTGTGATGTGCGCTCTGCTTTCCTAGAGATGGCTGAACACCTGCCTGCCCGTAGGGTAGGGATTGCACATGGATTTTGCTTTCTCTATTAAATTGTCAACCCACAAGTTTTCTCACTTTCATTCTTCTGAATCTCTACCCCATCATGCTGGGCAGGGAGTGGGTGAGTGATGTGCAGGGCTTGGTTTGCAGCCAGCATTACACCATGACAGTAATATATCAATAACATGGTAGTATCACAATTCTAAACACAGCGATATTAAAATAGCACTCATTTTAAGCAGTGATGCTACTACAATACTGGTATTTTTTGTTTTGTTCTCTGCTCAGGTACCAATCCTTTCCACGGACTTCGTTTGTCTTGTGAAGTTTGTAGGAGTCTAACAGCAGGGAGATGGAAGGTCTACAGACAGGCTGTGTAGCTTAAGTTACAAGTTAAAGGTGAAATTTAACAATCAGGCAGAGTAGAACACAGCTGCTGTGTGTGTAGCTTCACTCAGGATGTAAGCCTCCTGGTTGACATGAGCCATGCCAGTATTGTTAATAAAAATGAGCACATGTACAATATTCAGAGATCTTTGCTAAACAAAACACGATGTGCACAAACAATGTATATTTCTGTATCCGAGTCTGCCAAATACCAACACCTACTCTTCACTGTCTCACCTTCCTATTGTTCTCTGTGAAGTTCACGCAAGCAAGGTTCTATATTTAGCGTAATATCAGAACAGCTAGATTTAAGAACTCTCATTTCAAAAGGGCATAACCAAGAACACTGACGTAAAATGTGAAAGCAATTACTGTATGTGTATAATGTTGCATTTTTAAGGTGAGATTTGTTTTCTCTGAACATGATATGGTAGATAGAACTGATAAGAGAATAACTAAAAATTAATGCGTAAGTTACAGATACATACCTTGAAAGGAGCGCCATAGATTGAATCTCCACCTGATCCAGTACCAGTGGGATCACCTCCCTGCACTATAAAGCCAGGCACTACTCTGTGAAATATTGTGTTATTGTAATACTCTGGGGAAGAAGAAAAAGAAAAAAAGAAAAAAAAAGTGAGAAAAGTATTAAATATATGTAAGTAGTCTTAAAAATCAAACCTTCCTATGAGTTATGAGTCCCAAGACTCAAGTTACAAAAAGAAAGCGCTTAAACTGAATTCTGCTCTTTCTACTGAGTTCTCTTCTGTCTTGCTCTGTGAGTCTGTATTTCAGCTTTAAAGTACTGCTGATGACATTTAGGAAAGAAAAAAAAAACCTGTGGTGTCCTATGTTTCTGTTGGAAATGACACTGCACATCACTGAAAAGATGACTGTTGTGGGTTTGTGTGGAATGATTCTGATGGGAGGTGGGGCCTGCAGGGGTGCCTTCTGAAAGAAGCTTCTAGAAGCTTCCCCTGAGCCTAATAGAGCCAATACCAACCAACTCAAGGATGGACCCACCACTGACCAAGCCAATCAGTAACAGTAGTAGTGCCTCTTTGATAACATACTTTAGAGCAAAAAACTGTAAAAGAACACTTCTTGCCATCAGAGAAAGGAGTCAGAAGGTGTAAGAAACTTTACAGACACCAAGATCAGTGAAGGAGGGAGAAATGCTCCAGGTACTGGACACATTCCCCTGCAGCCCATAGAAGATGACGGGGAGCAGAGATTCCACCTGCTGTCAATGGAGGACCCCACACTGGAGCAGATGGAGACACATGAAAGATGGTGTCACCCAGTGGGAAGCCCATGTTGGAGCAAGATCCTGGCAGGACCTGCAGCCCGTGGAGATAGGGGCTAAGACGTTCAAGGGATAAGAAATTCCATTACCATTGCAAAAAAAAAATCTCATTTCCACATTAGGTGTACGAACACAGACAGGCTGGATCTGTCCTGGAAGCAGAAATCCTACACTGCCATTTTCCTTAACAGAGGAAGGCTAAAAGAACTCTTTAACTACTCCATAAATGTGTAAATGGGATAGCAGCAGCAGCTAGGAAACATGTAAAGGCACCAGACCATTCAAAAATTATTGTTATAGTTTTCCTAACAGGGAGCTTCTCATTTTGCCAGCCACTACCTCAGTAAAGAACATCAACAGAAGTACAACAAATGAAACATTAGAAGCACTCATTAAAAAAAAAACAAAACTGAAAAAGCAATAAATATGGTGATAAAGAAACCAGAATTTTTGAAGATACGGCAATACTGCAGCACTGTCATACACACATTAAAGAAGTAGTTATACTTTGTAGACACTTGCTGAAAATAAGCTTTTCCAAGCATCTGACACACAGCTTTTAAGTAATACTAAGTCATCTGCTGCATTTGATAAAAAAATCTAATATTTTTCATTTTTTTCCACCTAGCTCCTCCATAATCTTGAAAAACACTGCTTTAATTTTAATTAATACTTTCTAACTACAAATAGATTCATTGGCATATTAAAGTTAAAACATAGTTTTGACACATAGATTGTATATAAAATAATTTCAATTACTCCTATCCCATTCAGACATTACCTTCCATACAAAGCTGGATGAAATTTCGACATGCTTTTGGTGCTTCTTTTGACCATAATTCTATATCTATATCTCCTGCTGATGTTCTCAGCAAAACCTATAAAAATATAAATACACCATTAGTTTTACTGTAATTTGTCACTGATAAAAGAATATCACTGCTGAGTTAAAAGGATCAAACCAACTCTTTTGAACTCATCGTATTAGTAGGCATTCAAATGTGCCAGACATTCTGTGATACTGTTACAGACAGCATTGATGGAATGTAAGACAAAGAATCACAGAATTGTAGGGGTTGGAAGGGACCTCAAGACATCATCGAGTCCAAACCCCCCTGCTGAAGCAGGTTCCACAGAGTAGGTCGCACAGGTAGGCATCCAGGAGGGTCTTGAATATATCCAGAGGAGACTCTACTACCCCCCGAGCAGCCTCTTCCAGTGTTCAGTCACTCTCACCATGAGGAAGTTCTTTCCCGTTCCAGCACAGAATCTACTGTGCTTCAACTTATGGCCACTGTCTCTTGTTCGGTCCCACAGCCAACTGAAAAGAGGTTGGTCAGTTCCCTTTGTCTCCCACACTTCAGGTATTTATAAACATTGATGAGATCCCCTCTTAGTCTTCTCAAGGCTGAACAGCCCCAGCTCACTCAGCCTTTCCCCAAGGGAAGATGCTCCAGGCCCTTAACCATCTTTGTGGCCTCTGCTGGACTCTCTCCAGGAGATCCCTGTTTGTTTCGTACCGGAGAGCCCAGAACTGGACACAGTGCTCCAGGTGAAGACTGACCAAGGCAGAGTAGAGGGGGAGGATCACCTCCTTCCACCTTCTGGCTACGCTCCTCTTAATGCACCCCAGGATCCCACTGGCCTTGGCCACCAGGGCACACTGCTGGCTCATGGCCAACCTGTCATCCACCAGGACCCCCAGGTCCTTCTATGCAGAGCTCCTCTCCAGCAGCAGATCATCCCCCAGCCTGTCCTGATACCTGTGGTTGTTCCTTCCCAGGTGCAAGACCTTACACTTGCTTTTATTGAACCTCATCCTTTACCACGTCCATATTTAAAAAAAAATGTTTAAAATAATCCCTAAAAATATATAATTTTACCATGTATCTCCAAAGGCACATACTTGTCTCACAAGTGATACCATTAAATACAGCGGGCCTTCACAGTAAAACTAAAGCCCCGCAGTACACTCCAGAAGACAGAAAACCGGAAGAATTGCTTCAAGGTCTGCTCGGTTACGCACACTCAGCACAAGCCGTGCTGTGACTCAGGCACTGAGGTGGTGTATCACCTCTAACCAACCTTAACCAAGCCAGCACCACAGGACGGACACCAGCACCCCCGCCCGCACTCTCCTCGGTGCCCCCATATAAAAACTCTTCACACTCCCCTTCCCCCTCCCATTCACGACCACCCGCGGCGCCCACCCTCATGCACCCGGCGAAGGGGCGTCGCTAGCCGGCGGAGTCCCCATGGAGCACAGGGCTTCCTCACCCGCGCCCCCCCGGGAGGCCCATAACCCCCTCAGTAGCAGCTCCCCGTCCGCAGACCCGCGCTGCAGCACAGCTCCCGCCCTCCGCACAACGGCCTAGGCTGGCATACTCCTCGCCCACCGCAGCCCCCGCCCCTGGCGAGCCTCACCTTGCCGTTGGTGGGGGGCTCCTGAATGTAGATGTTGCTCATTGTCAGGAAAGGCGCGTCCCAGCAAGCGATCAAACACCCAACTTCAACGCTCGGCTGCACTCCGCCGCCAAACCTTCCTACCGCCCCAAGCCTGCCGCCATCTTGGGTGCTTCTATGCAGCCCAGGGAGTTGGGGAGGAGGTTGCCAAATTCAGCGGAAGGACGAAGAGAAGAGCCCCCAGTCGGAGTCTGTTCGAGAGTCACTGAGGAAAAAATTCCTTTCAGAAAGACCTGGACGACCCTCCAGAAATAAAGAGCTCTTCTCCGCGACTTCCGCCCGAGAATGACACAGTTTCCCCTTCCGCTCTTGTGAATGGCACGGTCCAAGAGTGCGCAGGGAAAAGCCTTCCGGTGGGGAAGAGCTTAGCTGCCTATCCGGGNAGTGCGCAGGGAAAAGCCTTCCGGTGGGGAAGAGCTTAGCTGCCTATCCGGGACGGGGAGGACGGTGGCTGGAGGTGTCATGGCTCTGCCTGGTAAGGGGCTCGGTAACCAGCTCTGACTGACCCCAGGGCGACGTGCTGGGATAGGGAAAAAAGCGGAGGATTGAGGGAAAATTACGCGGAGAGGGTGCGCGATTGCCTATCGCGGTGGAAAGTGGGAGCGGAGCGGGGCGGGCGGGAGGCCCGTCTGCCGAGGGGGCTGTTTCGGGAGAGCGTTCCTCTGGGCTTGGTCTGCACGGCCGTTTTTCTGAGCCAGGCGGCATGGGGGCTGCGCGAGGGAGGTAAGCAGATGCAAGGTGGGTAAGTGGCCGGTGAGGGAACGGGGTGTCAGGCCAGGCGTCGGTGAGCGCAGCCATGTAGTCGCTTCCTTCGAGGCCTGCGGGGCCTCTCCTCAGCGTCTTGGGCGAGCGAAGACCAAATTCGACGTTCCTGTCATCTGTTAGCGTAGGCCACCCTTAAAGTCAGATCCGAAGAGTGATTGTTGTGAGGCTTGGGTTTCCTCCCGCTTGTTGTGTCCTGCGATCATAGAGTAGCTTTTGTGACCTGTTGTATTATTGTTTAAATAGATCTGCTGAGAAAGATGGTGGGACGGGATAGGTGGAAACACGCTGCTTGCAAGGTATTTAAATCTGCTAGCCGGACATGCAGCCAATTGCTTCGTAATTTTTCTTTTGATCCTGAGATATGAGGAGTCTGTGATTGAACAAGTCAAAGGTTTGCCCTCTCTTAGGGAAAGTGAAGACCCTAGTAAGCTTGCAACCATTCTAGAAAAGGTTCATTGAGGAAAACATCTCATGTTTGTATTCAGAGGTTTCCAAAGCAATTTTTGTGACCATGTGTTCCTCTAAATGAATGAGGTCCCTAGTGATGGTTGTTGCTGTATTGGCTCTTAATTTTTTTGAGGACTAGCACCTGGGAAGAAGTGAGTGAGAAGAAGCTTCTAGTAATCTGGTTGCTTTTAATCATCTAAAACTTCATCTGTTTTAAAACCCTGCTTCTAAAATTATTATTTAAAGCCAAAAATACTAAAATTTCAGCCTTAGGAATTCGTTAAGAATATTTGATGAACACCATCTTTTCATCTGCTATGTGTTTTTGTTGGAAATCCTGACAAATGGCACCTGCATGCATTATGGGAGATTTTGCAGCATGTCTGTAACTGTACTGACCTCCCTTGTATGGAATGACATATCTTGCTTTACCTGTAGATCAGTTACATAGTAGGAATGAAATTTATAGAGTATTTCAGAAAGCTGAGACAAAGCAGGTATCTTGAGTGATCTTGCTCTGTGGTTCCAAGTTGTAGTGAACAAACAGATACTGTCTTGAGTATTTCTTTCATGTGACATTTTGAGATACAGTTATTTTGTTTGTTGCTTCCTGACACTTTCTTCCACGTTCCATATCTCCTTACATCTTAGGGTTTCCCTAAAAAGGTAGTTATGAAACAGGCGCCTAAGCACTGCTGAGTTTATGGATCTCAAAGGGGATTTGTAATACCACAGTTTGGGGATCTGCAGAAAACCATGTGTCATAATGCATGTATTATTATTGTTGAGCTTTCCAGAGCATAGATGGGTGAGTTGTCCAAGTCAGTTTTTCAGCTTGTGGTTTGAAGGCACAAGCTATTTCTACTATTTCAAGTAGAATTTTCTCAAGACAGTGCTTCTCTCAGTAAATCAAAGTTTAAATTCATGGTGCTGATGTACTACTCCATTTCTGGTTCTCTAACATGTTGTAGCTTTCTTCTTACACCTGCTTAATCAGTTATTTAAATAAATGATGTAATTAGGAAAGTGTGTAACTAAGTCATTGGGTTTTTTTTCATGATCTATTCAATTGGAGGATAGAAGGTCACCTTTGATTTTTTGGAAATACAGTTGTGGCTCTCGGTATGAACGAGCTCAGATGGTTAAAAAGAAGACTGATCTCTTTTGTGGGGGCAGGTCTCTGGGGTTTCTTTTCTAAGTCATGTCTGACTAGGTCTGTTTAGCTTAACTGTAGGCTCTGATGGGAAAATCACATGCTTTCTATACCTAAAAGTTTGCACTATTCGGGTCATCCTTACTGTACAGCATCTACAGACTTTTCTGTTACCTTCTTCATGTAATTCCATATGTGCTTTCTTCTTGTATTTGGTGCCATGGAAATGCTTTGGTGCTATGTAAATTGCATGGATTTAGAATCATTTAACAGTTTGTTTCGCTTTTTGGTTTGTTTGTTTTTTTTTTTCCTGAGCTTCTGTCTTGTCATGTCAGGTATGGTTGTTTAGCTCTTTTTTAACTGCCTTTTGAAGACGGTTCTTATAATTGAAACATATATTGTTTTAGAGTTTCTAGTGAATATTTGTCAACATTCATGCACTGCTAGAATTTCTAACTATACTTTCAGTGCTGTTATGGATCGCTTGAATGTTATATAGCTACTACCATGTTCATACCCTAACTAAACAAATGCATAGTCTTTCAGAGAAGTGGAATAAATTATTAACATTAAAATTGAAAGGTCACAGTAAATTAACTCAGGATTTGGCAATAAGTTGTAAAACTAAATGATCCATATCAGTTTATACTGGCTGAATTCATTCTGATATGCTACTGTACAGAAAAATGACCTTAAAAATGTACCAACTTGCTTTTCTTTGTGCTTGTTTTTTTTTTTTAAGAAAAATTAAGTGTACTTCATTTGTACTTAGTTGTGTACTTGACACATTATTAAGACACATTTAAAATTGAGACCTCTGTTTAGGAACTTCACCTTAATGAAGTTGTTTTCTTTCAGGTGGAAATAAGGATAACATTAGAGCAGGATGCAAGAAATGTGGCTACCGTAAGTCTGTAGTAAGCAATATTAAGTTACAGTGTTTTCTTAAATAATGGTGTTGGAACTGCATTTTGAGGAAGGTGGAGGTGGTGGGAATAAAAAAAAAAAGTGTCTTCCTTTGTTGACCATACATTTGTCAGTTTAAATTGCCATAATTTTATTTGTTTCCTGTTTGATCCTCTCACCTATTTCTGCTTTTGAAATGCCTTGAATTTCTCACGGAAAAAGAAAACAAAGAATATGCTACTGTATCTGTATATAGTACACTTGTAGTGCACTTACTTGAGAAACGTTAATTTGAAATCTCCATTACTGATATCTACTGAGATTAGCATTTGGAACAGGCTGCCCAGAGAGGTGATGGAGGCCCCATCCCTGGAGATATTCAAGGTCAGGCTTGATGTGGCTCAGAGCAACCAAATCTAGTGAAGATGTACCTGCTGCCTACTGCAGGGGAGTTGGACTAGGTGACCTTTTAGAAGTCCCTTCTAACTCAGGGCATTCTGCTATTCTGAGTGTCACTGCAAGCTTAGGCAGACATTCCAGCTCACATTGTTCAGTCTGTTTAAAAAGAAAAAGTTATTTTAAAACTGTATGAAAGTCTATGCTAAGAAAACATACTTTGTGCTTTCAGTATTTCAAGAAACAGTTAATTTTGTTACGTATGAATTCTGAAGTTAGCGTTTAGCTTAGTGTGTGCATTATGTTCTGATCGTGTGAGCATGTCTGTGTCTACTGTCTTGAAAAATGAAGAGAGGTTTCTAAAATCTAGTGAAGATTTTAGTTCATCAGAAACATTTTATTTTTATAACAGTGGATGGGTGGGCATTTTTTTGCAGTGAATTGTGTTGAACTTTTAACGGTGTGGTTTAATTTTTTTTTTTGAGTGTTGGGTGGGTGAAGCTTGCTTTGTTCTTTCGCTGTGTAAAGTTTTGACTTCTTCATCCAGAAATTTTGTGAACGAATTGCTTTCTGTAACTGTTGCTCCAAAGGTACATGGATATCATTATAGATTTAGTGCTTCATTTCTACATGTAGTAACAGAAGCTCTCAAAAAGAAGGAAACTTGTCAAGTCATGCAACATGTATTTGTGTCTAAAAGCTCTGTCTTCAAGATGTGGCTATTTTGATATGAAGAAGATGAGTTTATTTCAATTGCTACTTGCATTCCTGTTTCTTTAGCTTAGTTTTCCCCAACCTGTATCTTCAATTTGTTTTATTTCTCTTTAGTATTTGAATAGGTGCATTCATGAAAAGGTTTCTAACTCAGTCATTATTATTCAGATGTAACTTAGAAAAATAGAAGTACTATTCAAGTAGCAGCTTACTGTTACGTACTAGTTGTTAAATATTAGGTCTCGTAAATGTATAAGTGTCTCTTTCACTAGAGGGAGACAGGAAGAGCAATGAAATCCACTTGCTGTAGTTTTTATTAAATTTTTCCTTCCATGCTTTTTGGTAATTTCTTCAAGAAGGATCTGAGACCATTAAAAAGCAAGTAGAATTTGGATGAAACTTTAATAGAAATAAGAAGTCTTAAAGCACTATTAACTGTAATAACATTCCACAAAATGTCAGAATTCTTCGAAGCTTTTTCAATATAAGCCTTCTCTATCCTCGTTCAGAGATTGCAGCCTAGCCTTTGTTCACTTCTTAAAACTGAATAATACTAAAATGGATTTTCTTTTGTTCTTTTTTTTTGGGGGGAGGGAGGGGGGTTGTGGGGTTTTTTTGTGTTTTTTTTTTTTTCTTTCTTTTTTTTTTTTTTTTTTTTTTTTTTTTTTTTTTTTTTTNTCTGTCTTTTTTTTTGTTTTTCTTTTTCTTCTTTTTTTTATTTTTAATTTTGACTTTTTTTTTTCTAATTGTCTGTTTTGTTCAGCTGGTCATCTGACATTCGAATGTCGAAACTTCCTCCGAGTAGATCCTCAGAGAGATATTGTTTTAGATGTTAGCAGCACTAGCAGTGAAGACAGTGAGGAAGAAGAACTGCAGAGATTGCAAGCCATGCGTGAAAAAAAGAGTAAGGTGTTCTCTTGTGGTTTGGGGTTTTTTTTTCTTTTAGAGTAAATTGGGTAATGGCTTTCTGAAGTACTAGAACTCTCATTTTATCCTTTTAAATAACTGCTATTATTTTTTTTTAGCCTATGCTTTAAATGTAGGTACTTCATGTATTCATGTTTTGCTATAGCTGCATTTTTAAATTATTACTTCCTGTCACAGGTAGCTAATAATATATCCGCTTGGAACCTCTCAAAAAGAGCTCCTAAATACAAAAAAGACTGTTAACAAGAAGCTGTTTACATTGAAAATGACAAGAGTGTTCCAAGTTTTCATTGTAGCATGTATTTTAAACATGTTGAAGTTGATATTAACTCTTAAAGCTAATGACAAATAAGGCAGCTGAATTTTTTTGCAGTTTCTAAGTGGTCATTTGATAGGAATAGCTAGCAAATTGAAATTTGACACTCAAATTTGGAGAAGCACTGTTCACTGTTTGGAAGGTCTGAGCATCAGGTGTTGCAGAGAGCAAATGGATCAGTTCTTTAGCAGATACTTAAGCTCATTTGAACTTGGGCTTTAAAGAGGCTGTTCTCCTGAGTAGGAAAGGGAGATTGTTCCACCATAACAGGTTTTAAATGAATGAGTGCTCTTCCTCTGTCCCACAAGATACCATGTTTTGTTCTGCTTCTCTCACATTCCAGACTCAATATTCAGTTCCTATTAAAGACGCTATTTAGGAAGGAGAAGGGACAGATGGAATCCTCTAATTCACTGGAACACTTAAAAAGAAATTGGTAGTCTGCTTGTCAGGATTGCTGAATTGGTACTGCAACAGTCTTTTCTTGGAACAAGTCTCTTCGGGAAAACTTCCTCCCATTTATTACATGCATTTCTATGTAAGGGTTATTTTGTCCCTAAACCGATTGAAGATGGATGGCTGCAGAAAAAATGCCTGTTTACTTGATCTTGTAATAACCCTATTTATTATATGTTCTTTCTCAAACTGTGGCTGGTATTTTTACTTACAGTCAATAATCTAGGCACAATTTTGCCATTTTCAGGTGGCCTTATCATTTTAAGATTTTTTTGCACTGTTTGCACTTAAATTTCTGCACCATTTTCTCAAAGTTGTTGAGTGCTATTTTCACACATTCTTGTTCATGTTTTTTAATTGCTCCAAAAGGAATTTGCTTTTTTAACTCATTCAGTTATTTCAAATTTTGCTCCAGAACATACAGACCAGTAATTTCTATACAGTAGTAAAGACACTATACAGTATTGTACAGTGTTAGGGCAGGAAACAAATGTGACCAGATGAGATGTGACTCTTCTACTGATTTTTGTAGACAGTATATTGGCAGCTAAAAAATTTATCTTAGTTAGGACGTAGTATTGATGAAGTGTGAAATGAGGATGTATGAAAATAATTTAGGTAAGCCTAAGGGGGTATTAATTTCTTAAATGTTCGAGTTAAATGACCCATTTTCAGACTTGAGCAGGTATTTTAAAATACAGAAGAATGGATATGAAAACCTAAAGGAGATGTAAACGTATAAGTAAAGCCACAGCTTTTTGAGAAATTTTACGGGCCTGCCTTCATTTTTAGTGCTTATATCAAAGTCATTGGAATGTAAGTGTTATAAAAAGTTCTGCTACTCTGCAAAGTATTTCAGAAATAGATACACTAGACTAGAATTTGGAGGAAGAAAAGACCTTTTAACAAGAACTTTATAGTAACTTTACATTGCTATTAAAGACACGTCTTTAACGCTGATATTAATTCAGACAAGTGTTTTGTAAACCTTAAATTTTTATCTACAGATTTAAATGAGGAGGAAGAAAAAAAGAAGCAAAAAAGAAAAAACAAAGAAAAAACAAAATTAAAGAGACCAAGGAAAAGGTAACTATTACACACCTATTTTAATTTTTAAACTTTAGAAATATTTCTGATGATTGGATTGTTTCTTTGAAAAGATAATTTCTTTTGATACAGCTTTATTTGCAAGTACATCTTTAGCATGAAAAGCTGCCTGTATTCCAGTGAGAACTTGTTTGTTCTTTGATAATTAGTAAACCCATATAATTTTTGCTGTGCACTTAAGACCATGGAGGTCTAGACAGCCTTAGTCTGCAAGTCTGAGAGAGCTATGCTTCCGACTATCCACCTTGAGGCAAGATGTGGTGGAAAAAGAACAAGGAATTAGGAGTTTTTTTGGGGTTGGTCCCCAGCTTAGCTCACATGGAGGAGCCTCTCTGCAGTTCAGAGACCCTAACATTCCTTGTGTGTACACATGCAAGTGTGGACACACACATATAAATGCTGTGAGTAATGTGTAACTATCAAGGAAAACTCCCCTAGTTTTACTTAGCATGTCTAGAGTTGTAATGTTCCTGTTATTGTAGAAGCCTATTAAAAAGTGTTACTTCAGATTAATGGAAAATGTCATAGTACCCAAAATCATTATGTATCTGTGTTTTGGCTTGCTAACAGGTGTGGGGTTTGAGGGTTTGCGTGTTCTTCTAGTTTGTTTTTTCTAGAATATAGATTGGCGAGTCATTGGAACTGAGTGAGACAATATCCTAGGAACTGCACCAAGAGCTAAGAAATGCTTAGTGTATTTTGAAACTGCAAAAAGAAGGTGGTGTTTTTTAGAAATAAAGAAACAGGTCTAATTGGCATTCTTCCCCTTATTTACATAGTGTAGCTCTACACTTATGAACACAGTAGAAAAGAGTCAGTAGACTGACTATAGTCTTTTAAGTATTTAATAATGTAAACAGTAGCACAAAACTGCTCTTGAGAATAAAAATTGGGACTTTTATTACCATCTTAATTATTGTATGCATGCTATTACTCATAACTGCTGGTTTGAGACCAATAGTACCAACTGCAAGAGCACCCTAATTTGTCGTATCTGTTTCTCTTAGATTTTTGTAAGATTTGCCTGAAGGCATTACTGTATCATTGTTATTGATCATGTGATACTTGAAAAGCTGAAAGCTGTATCTTACCATCATACTTACAGTTTTCTGTTGGTCTTTGCTCTTAGTTTATATCTTTTTTGAAAGTTGAAAAAAAAACACATGAATTTGCCTATTCCATTGTAAATTAATCTTTATAAACATACTGCTGTTCTGGCACAAGAGTCTTAATTAGAAAAGTCATTGCTCAGTTGAGCATGCAGACTGAGATATCATAAGCTTTTCTACTGTATGAATTCCACACCAAATTTGATTTGAATCATTTATATACAAAAAAATACAGAAATTAAAAACAAAACAAACCCCACTTGGGATATTTTCCTTCTTTAATTACATTTTAATCTGCATACTCTTTTTTTGTTTTTTTTTTTACTAGAACTTCCTCATCAAGTACTGCTGAAGAGGATGGGCCAAAGTCAAAAAAACAGAAATCGCACAGAAAAGAAAGGGAAAAGGAAAAAAAGAATAAATCTAAGAAAGGAAAACATCATAGGAAGGAGAAGAGGAAGAGGCGAAAGGAAAAAAGTTCATCCTCTGATAGTTCAGACAGTTCTAGTAGTGACTGAGGTGCTGGCCTATTTTTGTATTTATTTCTGCAGAGATTATTTTTCTTTCAAATCAGATTTATGTTTCGCAATACTCCTCTTAAAATGATACATATATTTTTTAAGAAATCTGTTTACAAATATTAGTACTTCAAATTTATTAAATGGAGCATTTGGAGAAAATTTCTGCTACAGTATTTCACGTTTATTAGTACTAAACCATGCAGATGTATCTGGTTCTTCATTGTTAATAGTTCAGTTGTGATTGGTTGTTTTTGGAATTCTTTACTTCAGGATGCGGTAAACTTCAGTTTGCGAGTCTTTGCATAGAAAGATTTGGATTTCAGTATGCTTAATGTCAGAATAGTTAAGTTTGGAAATTCAAGTAAGATTTTTCTGTTGTCCTTTATATGTGTATTTTGCATTATGTTTTCTACTTATGTAAATGAGTTGGTAAGTGAAAATAGGGAATAGTGTTTGGTTTGTGGAGAAAGGAAAGAATGGACAATGAGAAGCTAAAAGAAATCTCTGCTGCAAAATTATCTTCTAAAACTGATCTA
>VXBZ01004774.1:0-13379 GCA_013399135.1 Heliornis fulica | reverse complement strand
CAAGTAGTATGTAATAGAAGCCTTTTAAAACGTAGTGTAAGAATCTCATGCTGGAAGGTGTCTTGCAGACCCCAGAACTATCTGTGCATTTGTGTTAAAAACTTTCTTAATACAATGCTTGGCTCAATTTTATTTCTGTATTGAGATGACAATGATTTGCTATAGAAAGGCTAACTTGCCAAACAATTACTACAGGATGGTTAAGGTTCACTTTGAGGTTATTCCACAACTCAGACCAGTTCTCTAGTTAGGTATTGAAATTAAAGATACTTCTGTGGTAGTAAGCCCAACTTCTCCATAAAAGAAGTAGAGAAGATGAGGAGGATGAAGTGTTCTTTGCAAGAGATTGGATTGCTTGTGCCCGGGTCTAGGAATGCAAGGTACTAGAAGGAGGATGAAAGATTAGGATCTAATAACAACAAAAAACACCCCAAAAAGTATTTTTGTGGATTTGTACCAATAAGAACTCAAAATATTTCTTTTGAAGAGAAAAAAACAGACTGTTAATCCTTTCAAAGGTGTAACTTTTTCTAGATATATAACCTTGACTTCCTTAAGGAAATCTCATGTTACATTTAAATTCTATGAATTTGCTTTGCCAAACCTTTCCAAATCTCTGAAGTGTTCTGGGTCTTAAATAACACTGTCTTTCTGGAGCATCTGCCAGATCCCTTCCATGTGTGATTGCTGTTTCTGCTGTTACCGTATCTTGTTCCTGGCTGAAAGAGATTAATGATTTGTATCTGGAAACAGGCTGCCAAGAGTGTTGCTCTTGGGATTAACAACCTTTCCTCTCCTTTCCCTCCTCCACCTTCCAGATTCAGAAGTTTTATTACTTTTCTTCTACGTTGCAGCAGAGAATTAAAAGATTAAAGATCAAGATTAAAAAGCCTCTTTTCAATGCTGACAGTACTATTTTGTTCTTCAGATTTTCCTAGATATTTAAGAATTATTTCTCTAAGTTAACCTAGAGAATACAGGAGCTATGTAAATTAAAGGAAGAATAAACAAAGAGGAATAAATGTTGATCTTCCATAGTAAAATGAGTATATGTGTAGATTGCTTTTCACATCATGGCTAAAAGAGAATAGGCTATTCCTAATATGAGTTGGAAAAAAAGTCACATCCTTCATATTCTTAAAGTATGATTTGCTCTTTTCTGAATGCTTTAAACATATTTGTATTCCTCAACAAAACCCTCATTTAAGTAGTTTTCCCTGTTTACTGTAATAATTAAGTCTTGCTTCACTAAACAGTTACTGAAGGAACTTAAAATGAGAATAAAATTGGTATTTAGTCTTTAAGGAAGAAGGAATTTTCACTCTAAAAGTTATTACTATAGGAATGTTTACAAGAAACTAGAAAAGCTTGATTTTTCAACGAGCAAAATGCAAGTTGATAAGGATATAGCCCTCCCTAAGTATTAGCCAAAATCTCTATCCAGCTGGTTGTCTAGATTAGAAGAAAAGAAGCTTGAACAGAAAAACTACGTAGGCATTGCATAAAAAATTCCAAGATTTTGGAATACAGAAATAAATGACAGAAGACTGTTCTTTGCCACACCAACCAGCATCTACATCAAATGTTATGATGCTCCTTCCACCAAGAACGGATATTTTGAACAAGTCCTCAGTAGACCTGATTTCTGAGTCTTTATTTAATAGAAGGTGTTAAAATGTAGGAACCAGATGGTAGCCTTCCTTAGAAATTGCTGAAAAAAAACCCCCATGAGTTAGTAGGAGCTTTATTCAGAAATATCTCGCAATTCTCCAGTACCACGGTGTCTTCCTTTGGAAGTTGTATGAAAGTCGAGCAGAAGGACCTTCCTTCAGTTACAGGAATTGTAATACAGACTTGAAACATGGAAAACCAGCAAGAAGGAATACCGTGTAACTCACTAGCAACTATGGAGGGTTTTTTATGTGTGTTGTTACCTATGCCATCCACCTGCCTGATAGAAGAGAATTTGTTTGGGGTTTTTTGTATTAAAAATTTATGAGGTTAAAAGAGTTGAGAAATAATATGCTAAAAATAGATTTCGTTTGTGAGAGATGACACTTTAGAAATCCGTTACATTTGGCAATTCTCTAGGAAAGCAGTGAGAGACTTGGGCAGATTGGCCAGGGAAGCTGTGGAATTTCCATCTTTAGAGGCTTTCCGGATTCAGCTGGAGAAAGTCACTTGAAATGTAAGGACAGGTTGGGTGATTAGAGTCTGCAAACAACCTAGCTAATCCTGAAAGGAAACAGTGTTGTGTTTCACAGCAACACTGAAAAATCACGTTTTCCAATTTGAATGCTTCCCCTCTTCAGAAGACTAAGAAAGAGGGCAAAATTATGCGTTTTCTTCAGGTAAGCTTAGCTCTTGCATTTGTGTTGTATTCTCTTTGTAATGAATTCACGTGTCAACAGTATATTCCAGCTTTCAATAGTTAGGAACTCTGCAACATTAATAGAGGGTTAAGATGTCTCTCCTGTCAGTGACTCAAACACTTCAGTAAAATACAGTGTGTCACTGCACTGTCTTGAGCAGGACAGACTAAGGACTACAGAATCTGTTGCAGTTAACTTCCCAGTTCTTGAGCTAAGTACAGGTTGAGAGGACGTATTCTGGAGGAGGTTTTTGTAATATTCCAATCAACATCAATTGGGATATGGATAATCGGATGGCTGAGCTGAACACTGCTTACAGAGGAGTTCAAACTCTGGTAGTTGGTTTGCAAATTAGATAGCTCATTTAGAAGTGGTTAAGAGTCTGAAATGAAAGACATTTGCCCCATTCTCTTCTGTCTAGACCAGATGCAAAATCAAATTTAATAGATCTTGAGCAATTTTCTGTGCCACAGACTGAATCTTTAATTCTGAAAACAATCACTGATTAGGGACTGGAGTCTGCAGTCTTAAACCACTTCCCACATGTCTTAAGTTCTGCTTCTGTCCCTGAGTATAAGTGACAGATTGAAGCAACTCAGCTCATGTTTCAAGTTACTTTCGGGCTTTGAAGCTCAGCATATTTTATATGCTCTATTTTATAAGACACCTAAGCACTTATTTCTAGTACTCAGTACTTTTTCTCTTGGTACTTTTTTTATTTCTAGTACCTAGTACTTATTCCCCAGACTCTGCTTAGGGACCCAAAGGTCTTGAGCTGGGAACTGAAGTACCCAGTGCTGTGAGAAACTCATCTCTCTTTGTCTCTAGGCCCATGGAAGAAAGTCAGGTTAATTGTGTTTGTAAAGAAAGAAAATGCAGGTTTAGCTGACTCCTTTTGAAACCTGTCACCTGTTCTCAGCTTTCTGAAAGGCCTCAATGCACCTTCCCTTAAAGCTGCTGGGTTCTTTTAGTTTCCTGCAGTTGGATTTTGAGCAGACATACTCAGAACTGTCAGCTGTTCTTGTTGTATTAACAATAGTAAATAAATTGAAGTAAGTTTGGTGATAAAATTGTTTTACCATTAAGAGTTGAAGAATGCTGCTGTTCTCTTTGACATCTGAGGAACCCTTGGCTGTTAACAGAAGAGTCTGGCCAAGATTCCTTCTTCCCCACTCCCCAGTACATAGCTGGGAATTCACAACTCTTCAGATTCCAAGAGCCCATGACTGTTTCTGTACTGTTTTCCGGTATATCTGTAATGTTTTTCATTAATTAATAATACAAATAAACACTGGGATATTTAGCCCATTATGGTACTAATTATAGTGTAAAAAATCAATACTTTAAAATTGATTTAGGGCTTTATTAGGCCAATACGTATTTGATACACTTTGTGTACTATTTAAAAAGCATCTGCACATTTTACTCTTTAAATCATGATTAGTTCTGCAAAGAGTTTCTGGAGTATACGCTCCCCTTATTAGTGACATAGAAATAAATTGAGACTGAATTCTACTTGCCTTTACAGAATAGCAATATAAAAGGTGGTATATTTCTACTTCTAGAAATACCTGTCAGGTTGCAAGAAAATTATGTTGTATTTGGAATTTCCTTGTCAATATTTGCAGAATATAACTAGGCATTTCTAAATCACTCTTGGCACAGTGGGAAAGTAAAAAAACCCATTTTTTCTTTAAAGTCTTAGTAAAATAATTTCACATCTAAGCTTCACAGGTTATTCTCTTTTTTTCCACTGCTATTACCCACTTTTCTATATATTCCCACTAAACTCAAAGCCTTGACTCTTCATTCTGAATACTTGTTCATGGTGGAAGGATGTAGGGAAATTGGGAGTGAAGTTGAGCCTGGCAAAGGGTGGGGTGGTGGGTGTGGGGTTGTGTTTTCTACGTATTTCCATTTTTTCTTATTTTCCATTATCCTATTGTGTTTTTATTAGCAATACAATGACCTTCCCTTGTCAAGTCTGTTTTGCCCATGACGGTCATTGCATTGTTGAGTGATCTCCCTGTCCATACCTCAACCCAGCAGCCTTTCATTATATTTTTCTCTTCCCCTGTCCAGCTGAGAAGGGAGTGATAGGGCAGGTTGGTAGGCACCTGCCTCCCAGTCTGAGTCAACCCACCATAGTTCTCAGCAAAAAATCCTGATAAGACTATTGATGTGTTCTTTACTCTTTTCCACATATCTTAATTTTGTTTATTGTATTCCCACCAACTTCTGTCTTCATATCTGTTGAGACTCTATATCTGCTTCAAAAACAATAAACTATGGTCTATGTAGCAAATACCTTACAGCATTCCGTGCATTACCACAACTCTTATTACAACAACTCTTCCAACTCTTGAGATGCTTTTAATTTATACATTTACTTGAAATATTTATACTGAAAAATGAATGTATCTATATTGTTTCTCATACCAGGTAAGCCTGCTATGGAATAAATAGCTATTAGGTCACATTTATATATTGCAGAAGTTCACATGCGGATTTTGCATGCTAACTTTTACATATTGCATAAGCTAACATGCAGCCTGTGATATGTATGTAGTGTGTTTCTGTATGCTTGTATTTTGCTTCTGCTCTGAAACCTTCAAACTTTACAGTGCACATAGATAACTGATTTTTGACAGGTGCTTTTTTGTGACATGAAATATCTGTGAAAAGAAGAAAGGAACTACAAGTGAATGGTGGTTATAAAGAATTTGGGTTTGCTCTGGAAAACCAGTCCTGCACAAAGTTGTAGGAAAAAAGAATTCATGGAACTTGACATATTTCATGGGTGCAGAAATCATGCTTCTTGGTAGTTATGCTGCAAAGGAGTTGTGGTGCCTTTACCCTGTAGTATTTTCAACTAAAACATTCAAACCTTCAAACCCCATTAAAGGTTTGGAATGCACATATTGTTTTCCTCGGTATTTTCCCCAAACCACTTGTTTTCAATTCAGGTATTTATCAATGTAAAGCTGCCTTTTCTTATCATACTTGGAAAATAAATAACAGAATAGCTTTAAATCATCCCTAAGTGATTTGTATATATTTTCCTTGTGGGAACNGTTTCTTTTTTAATGTTAGTGAAAGGTAAACTGTTGCCGGTTTACATATCATAAACATATCTGTCACAGAATATGCTCAAGTTGTGCAAGTAGTGAAGAGTTATGACAGATCTCAAGAGTTTTGCATAAATAATCAACAGGCATATATTTGTCTCACTGACACGTATTGTCTGACATAAGATTTAAAAACTACTGACACAATTTGCTTGTATGACATTTTGTTTCTCCCTTTTATAGCATTACTGCGTGTTAAGTCTGTGTTCTTTTTAGGCATTAATGTCTACAGTATCACTCTGTCTCTTTAACTGAGGCTGAACCAAAACTAATTGGTTAACTATGATTACAGATTATGTCCTTCCTCCCTCCCCCGATAATATTTTTTAACGGCCGTTAGACACGAGGCATTGTTTCTCCAAAGTTTTAACGGTGGCAAACCCAGCTGTACGTCAGGGAATGAAATCACCAGGCAGGTTTAGTGGTGCGTAGACTTCTAATGAAAACGTTCCAGTGCTGCCATCTTTGGGACATTCTTTACTTTTTACAGAACTAACTGAAAAAAAACCCCAGCTTTGACTCCGTTCTTAAAAATGGATCCATGCCCAAAAGCACAAGGCTGAGTGAGTAGGATCTCCCAGCACCAAATGACCTGCATGTTGAAGAATAGGTTGTGACCTAAAACCTTAAAATACATTTCAGTTACCTTTTTCTGTGCTGTTTAAAGAGTTTAGCCATGCATTCCTCAGGCAGATTTAATTTTGCTTTTGGAAACACAGTTTCCATGAGGGGGAGGTTTAGAATTCAACCTCATTACAAAGGATTTATTTGGGGCGGGGAGGCTGTTTATTCAAAAATTTGTTTCCTGTCTGGGAGTCTGAATGGTCAAATGTAAACGGATCAGTCCAACCTGGAAAAAACAAATATACTGTGACTGAAAAATGCTCTTCCAGAGGAACGCTGGAAGGTCAGTTTCACACATTCTTAAAGCAGAAGTGATACGGCTCTTGAGGAAGAAAAACCCCTGCCTTCCTGTTTTGGGAATTTGGTCTGAATTTTTAATGTCCTTGCTATAGGCAGTGCACTGATATTTCTGACAATATTTCCTTTCTTTTTCAGCAAACAACATTCATGGGGAAAAACTTTGTAGAAACATCAGTTAGAGCGAACTCTGTAGATGTCAGCTACACTTCAGTGAATACTTATCCCTAACAAACTTCTTTGGAGAGAGTACAAATATCCTTCTGAAAAAAATCTTAGAAAATTTAACTGTATGGGTGTTTCTTGTTACAAGGAATCAACACTTACCCAACACTAAACCCTTAGACAGTAGGAAGGAATTTGTTTCACGCATTCCTGACTACAAGGGTATGGCTACCTGCTCTCCTGCGTAGAGCAGGTAGCCATACAGATTGTGATGGGTTTCATAGCAGTGTGTTCTGGTGTCTTGCCTATTATCACAGAATCACAGAACATTAGGAGTTGGAAGGGACCTCAGGACAATGAGTCTGATCTATTCACACCTCTTGTTGCCACTGGCTCTCATTTCAGCAGTTACATGTTCATCATAGCATTTTATCAGTCTCTGTGAGCATTATTTCTTGACATGGAAAAACTATCATAACTTTGCATAGTATTCTGACAACAAAACTAGAAAAAAAAAAAGAGGCGTTTCTGGCAATTGAATTAGAAACAATACAACATATAATTTAAATAAAAAACTTTATTAACAATGTAAAACGCTTAATATCTTACAATCAAATAATTCTGACATGCCCTATAAGAGTTAATACTTAGTAATATGCAGACACCATGCTTTGAATTCTACTGGAAACAAAATGGGTTGGTGTTGTGTTTTACACTGTTCATTTTAATATACTTTATTTTAATAAATTATTTAGTTTCCCCAAAAGCTTGTAGAGATACTATTGGCTTAAAAGTTGCTTCTATGCATTGTACAATATGCAGATATTACAATTTCTCTGTATTTACAAGATCTAAGTATTTTCATATATGGTTTGTGTGTCACAAATTAAGGGATTTTTCTGTGGAACTTTTAAATTGAGATACAGCGGAAGACTAAATATGAATGAGAGCACAAAGAAGCAACTGGAGATTTTGTGCAAATTCTGTTATGATATTGTTTAAATGTTTTAGAACTTTAATAGTTTTGCTGTTAAATAGTTTTCTATGCTTAAAGACTGTTAGAATATGATCAAGTATTTCAATACGATACTAGTAAGAGTACTGTACTATGCACAAACTTTTAGCTGTAGCTCAAACATTAAAAAAAATCTTTAAAATTACCTCTTAAACATAACTCATGTGTCTTTTCTCTGAGTGGTTGAAAGTAAGCATGCAAAACCTACTTTAAAAAGTGTTAAAAACATTCTTAGTTATACTAGATCTATCCCCAAGCTGTATTTTGGCCACTGTGACTTTAAACTATTAAAACCTTTATTTTGAAAACAGGATGATGGAACAGAAGGGAAAAAGGAATAGGCTAATGTAGAAAATGTACTTCATCACCACCAGCAGCAATCTTTGTTTTTTCAGTGATCAAATAATAGTGGCTTAATCAAAGTTATGATTTTCTTGGTGCTTCTGTACTTAATCTTCTAACTTGTGACAAGACAACACAGTCCAAAGAATCTTCGCTTCTGTCTTCTTACCAATGGATATGGAGTCAGGTTTAGGAGGCTGCTATCATCTGTGATGAAAAAACACAGAATGTAATGAGCATGTACACACGCAGGCACACACAAAGAAGAGTTTAAATCATGTATGTGACCTAACAGCACCTATGTGATCAAATAATAGATCCCATTGGTCTCAGCACAGCAAATCATAACCTGAATTTTGTATGAAAGAGTCTTACAGTGCTACTTATCAGAATTACCATGATAATGCAGTAGAAATTTTGTCAAGAAGACTAGTTCAGTGATGAAACCAAAAGGAAATAACACCTCCAGTACTGGGAGACCTAAGCCACAATATATCCTGCATGGATGAATAAAGTTAGCGTCACAAATAAAAACTGATGGTAACTAGCTTGAGATCTTGAAGACATGCTTGAGAACTTGAAGACATGCAACTTTGGAAATGTTGTTCCTAAGGTTAAATTCTTGTTTAATTTAAACATAAACCCCCCACCTTTACTGGTTGGCTCAGGGACAATTTCAAATTAAAACTGCAGCACTGTAGGAACCTCTTGGCACACCAAGAGAAAAAACACTTGTATGGGACAGCACAATCTGCTCACCTGGTTTCTGGCTAGCTTGCTACTTTTTATACTAACTCTTTTCAAATTCATACAGAATATATGTATCAGTGCCTGTATTTATATTAACTCATGCACTCTCAGCCAGCTATCTCACAAACCTTTAGAATTCACTTCCAGCATGATTTCAAGCTAAGAGCTCTATGCCCATTCTGTTTATATCAGAGAACTAGTGTTGATTGTAGGTTGTAGACACTACTGTAATATAAATAATTAACTATAAGAATATAGGTAAGAGATCATATAACATCATGACTCAAGCTCAGAAACCACATCAACTAAATTTCTCAGCACAGTAACTTTCCTGCTGTCAGTTAAGAGAATTCCATACAAAAACACCAACCAGGTCTGTGAGCAGTCAGTAACATGTAAAGCTTTTGTGGGCTTTCAGTCTTAAATCCACTCTGGATTTCACTGAAATCAACCACAAAATGCTCACTTACCAAAAGCAGGGTCAGGTCTTGTAAAGACCAGGTCATTCAATGATAGTCATTCATCTTATCATCACTGTCGTAAACAGTTCTTGTAATTCACATTCATGTAAAAATTACAGTCCAAACCATATTAAATACCTATAATGTTATTATTTTATTATTCTGTTTACCTATACTGTTACCTAGCTTTAATTAATAAAAGGTCTTGGAATATACAAGAAAAAATTAAGGGTTGTAATAAATAATAAGACTGTCCTTTCCCAAGGCATCCATTCTGAAAGGTCACCTGGAAACTATGATTATATCTGGAGTCTGTGGAAGCTGCAAAAACTCTTTAAAATTACCCGTTCCTGGGACACATCTCAGAGCCTTCAAACTCTGTTTAAAACAGCTGACACTGTTGTGCTTCACAGGCCATCAGTGATTTTCTGGCCAGTAATGAAGGGCAGTGCAGACATGAGACAGCAAAGAATCCTGCATGCCTTTATCTCTGTTCTGAATTCAAGTTTCTATATGTTTTATATCTGCCAAATCTCTCTTTTTCTTCCTTATTTCCACATATACCCTTCTTTTAGTCTCATCATATACTTAGGATATTTTTTCCAGGCTTTACAAGGGCAGATCTGTATGATGTACAATAAGCAATTCCCCTTCTCCTTTCCCTCACCTTTCCGTCAAGCCACCCTGCCATAAACTGCTATTGGTATAATTAATTTATCCATTCTATCTTCCTCTCTTACCATACTATAACAGATATGAAACTTCTTAGTTATGTGGGACAATATCTAGGATGCATGAGGCATACTGCATCATCTGCCACTGTGCAGGCTACAGAACATTTAAGAAATATACATTATGAAGAAGAAATAGGAAAATGAAATCATTCTCTTTTTAACATTGTTCACACAAAGAAGAGAGTCCCTGTAGATGTGAAATATTTAACACTGCTGGGCCAGAAAATGAAGGCCTAATGCTAAATAAATGCACAGGATGCAGATGCTGCATCCCCGTGGATTTGTATATCGTGCCTTATAGCTGGCTGTTGAGGAAAGCAGGCTGTTAGCAGACTCAAGGCAAGGATCTTTTCTGCACAAGGTCAGTGTCATGTCACAGAAGCTACAAACCTTGCAGAGGTAGAGCAAACCCCATCATTCAGTAGGATCCCTAACAAAAGCTGTGCAATTTAGACATTCATTACTTTTAAAAAGAAAGCCTCTTGACACAGGGAATGAGTTGTTCTGCTGCCTTGATGTCAAAGTCTGTTATTCTATCTATAGGTACTATATCTAAGGAATTCCAGAATACCACATATGAAACTTGAGAGTGCAAAGTTGATATACTAAATTCTGGCTCCCTTGAATCAGCAGGGAAGAGACTTCACCTAGATTTTTCTTTTTGTAACTTCTATAATACACCCCCCCCCAAGATTTTAAAGGTAAAACCTTAAATTATCTTAATTTTCCTTACCTGAAGAAAATATAAAACCTACCTTGATTTTTCAGTGGTAAAGGCATAGTCTCCCTGAGTTTACTTAAAAGGTTTTTCATTTCTCTCATATCTCTGTGGAAACAAAAGTTGAAAGAGATACAACAGAGCAGGAGTTGGAGACCTGAATGGGGACTGGCTCACAGTTTAGCTTCATATCCTGAAAGAAGGGAGCAATAAATACTAAAGCATGTGGTTCACATACATGTATAAGAAGATACTGACCAAAATAAAGGACAGTTGATTTAATAAGGGAACACTTTTAAGACAGTGTTGTATTAACTAGTCATATCTAGTCCGAACTTACTGTCTCTTTGAGTATTACATCTTACATGAGTTGGTGGGCACAATGTGATCAATCCTAGAGGTAAAATACCCAATATACCTTAAAATTATCAAACCTAGTACTAATGTCAAGTTAGTATCATTTATCAGTGTTTCGTAGCTTGTCCCACAAAGGGATCCACTGTTCTGAAGGGAATCATAAGACAAGTAGCTAATCCATGACACTTAAGCTCCTTGCACTTTAAGCGAGAATTTTAGAAACAGGCCTGTCACTCTCACCCTTCTTAGGAGGACTCCGGTATGAAATTTTCAAAAGGCAGCAGATGCAAAATATAATATCAAAGTATCCTCTCACAACAGAAGTTACATTTAGATATATTTTGAGAGGCCAGAATTGCCAAAAGGTTTCTGTTTTACAGATAGATCGCAGACTAGCAATTTTGTGGACAGACTTGTAATGTCTTAAGGATTTCAGGATTTAAAAACAATGTGGTCTGGCCTCACTTGCATATAAAATAGTTCTGGGAAATGAAGCAGCATGACTATCAAGAAGTTGCTCAGTTTTATTCTCCAAGATACTTTCTCAGTAGAGAAAAATTTTATGTTATATAAATAAACATGATAACCATTAAAATCTCAACAGCAGCTTAATATACAAGGCACCAAAATAGGTATTTTTTGTAAAGGAATGTTTGCTATAAGGATTATTCCCTACTAAAGTGTCTCATTTTTGTCTTTCAACTGAATAGCTTAGGGGATAAGAAAAGTCCACCTTGACAAATCTAGATGATGTTACCTTCTCCTCCTAAGGCCTCCACATTCAGAATTATGTGCAGAAACAACTGCCATGAACTGCAATCTGTGCTTTCAATTTATGAATGCAGAACTGCAGGCTATAAGTTTTCAGATTTAAAAAAAAATCATGATTATTAGACAAAAGCTGCTTGTTTTAGGGAACCTGGCCCACTAGCAACATCACTTTCCATCCTTTGAGAATTAATTAACCTAATTAAGGATGTCACCCCTCTCTGTTCTTCTTTCAAGGAGTTGCTCTCAGGTATGTTAAATGTAACAGAAATGTTAACAGGTTATTTAATCAACTAATACTTTAAATAGTAGCAACACTGATGCCTAATTGAAAAAGGTGGAATAAATCTAGACAGAAATTTGTTTTGTTTTGTACACATACCTTTCAGTGTTTTCAATATCTGAGGAAACCTGCCACAAATGTTGTTGAATATCTGTTGGTGATGATGATGTGTCTTCTAAAATAGGTACTTCAGAACCCTCCTCTATTTTAGTATCTAAGATCTTGGGTTCTTTTCCTTTAAAATATTTAAACACACAAAAAAAAGGAAAAAAAATCCCCATTAGTTATTAATTAAAATGCATACTCAGATTATACCATTGAGGTTTTGACCTTGATCTTGCACAGTGTATATGAAAAGAGGGTGTGCTGAATGCAAAGTAGAAGTACGAACTGTTCAGAAACGGAGCAGGCCACACCAATCTGCTCAACAGGGTGATGGTTATCTGTTATTCTACCAAACAAAAAACTCCACAGCTTTTTGTGGAGTATGCAAGAGACCTAAGTACTGGTTGGTTTTTTTGTATCCTGGCAAACCTCCTGTGGACTGTCTGATGGTATTCCTTCTCTGCAGTGGCAAATACAATCCTCATGAAAGGGAGTAAACTATCTCAGAAAGAAGCAAACTAACCTTCTAAAGATAGGGACAAGTCAACATTTAAACCAGCGCTATAAGGAGCTGAGCAGGAAATGTTCTTTCACCTCACATTTTTTGTAATTTGAAAAACTTCCACATTACAACAAACCTGAATAGGTCCTATAAAGTTTGACAAAGAACAGGAAGAACAAGAACAGCTAAGAGAATAGTGGTCAATTAGCCCATTATTCCTCCATATAAAAAATAAGTATCCTGCTATCGGGCTTGTAAATTTGCTTTTAAACTAGAAATTCCTGGATCTTAAGAAGTTCTTCCTGGGTGGATTTTTAAAACTGTTTTATTATGGTAAACTATTATTTTGCTAAAAATAATAAATAATTAAATATATTCTTAGCTACAGCCTCTAGAAACAATGATGTATTGGGTTTAAAGGGACCTCTAAAGGCCATCTGGACCAACTTCCTTGCAGTAGGCAGGGACATCTTTAGTAGCTCAGGGGTCTCAGAGCCCCATCAAGACTGACCTTGAATATCTCCAGGTATGGGGTCTCCACTAGCCCTCTGGGCAGCCTGTTCCAGTGTCTCACGACCCTCATAGCGAAGAACTTCTTCCCTTCTTCCTAATGTCTTACCTAAACCCTACCCTATTGTAGTTTAAAACCACTGCCCCTTCCCCTATTGCCACATGCCCTTACAAACAGTCCCACCCCAATTTTCCTGTAGGTACTGGATGGCACAGTAAGATCTGACCCAGAGCTTTCTCTTCTCCAG
>VXBZ01004772.1:0-34472 GCA_013399135.1 Heliornis fulica | reverse complement strand
AGAGTTAGGCTGTTTTTTCAACTGAAGCTCCACATCTCCGCTGGTTTTTTCAGTGAAAGTTATTTTCAGGTTGGGCAGAAGGGTGGGCAGCAAAACAAGAGGCAGTTTGTTTTTAAAAAGTAGCACAGTTTGGAGAGCTAAGAACATCAGCACAAGAGGTTGCATCTACCTTAACCATTCTAGCGTGCTGTATGTTCAGATTGCTAGCCCCTAAAGAGTTAAAAGTGTTTGTTTCACAGGAAATTGGAAGAAATTTATGTGCGCAAGTGAAACTGAAAGGTCGAATGTGTGACTCATATCTATTGACAGATGGAATGAGCATAACATAAGAAGACAGTGACTAGAAAACAAGCAGGTTGTGTGAAAGTATTTTTAGAGACTAATTTCTACCCAGCTGTGTCTTCTATGAATGGAAGAAGTTTGTCAAGGTTACCTAGAAGTTGCCTAATAACTACCTAGTGAAAATTAATTACATTGATATAGTTCAAATGGATACTTCATCCCTTGGGATGAAAATGGAGTTCACATTTTTCAGACCTTTACCTGAGATTTTAAAAAAATAGGAAAACAAGAATTAAGAGAACACATAAGTTGCTATTAGTGCTCCTAAACTTTTACATACCCACTTACTTTACCTCAGTTCCCCTGTTGACTCCCACTTCTGTGCTCTCTCCCCTCTCAACCTATCTCTTCTTCAGCTTAAAATATCAGAGCATACCCAACTTGCTTGTTATATAATAATGACTCATACTTTCATTGGCTTAAACTTTACCCAATCTTTCTTTTGAATCTTTTCATGTTCTTTGAATATAGATGTAGCCTCTTCAGTTTTGGGTCCCACATTTTAAGTTTTTGGTTTTGTTTGGTTTTTTTTTTTTGTAATTTCCACAGGTTAAACTTGAAGAAAAATGATGCTGAAACAAAATATATAAAATTTACATGAGGATAAAGTTAGCAATGTTTTATATGGTACATTCATTATGCTTTCCTTTGCATCCCAACTATGAGTTAGGCTCCTGCTCCCAGATAACTTACTCCATAGCCACTTGGAAGAGTGCAAATAGCATGCAATGCAAGCTGGTTAGTTTTGTTTGAAGCTTGGAAAATGGAAAAGAGGAGAGAGAACTACTCAGTTACCCCAAACTGGGGAATTTCAGCCATGTCAAAATCTGGGGATTTTTTAATATTTTTTTTGTTATGGGATCACTATAAACAGAAGCTACTGCTTGAGTATTGTGTGTTGTTTACAAGGTTCTCATGCAATCTAGCAGGACAAGCGTAGCCTGTTGGAATGAGGAAAACATCTGATGTTCTCTTTTAAAAGAAAATCTGCAGTAAGTTAAACCTACAAATTCACTGACATACATATCACCAAGTAACAGTGAAAGTAGGGGTATGGATAAATGCTGTTAGTATGGCATTTTGCTCCAAATAATATTTCAACAGTACAATTCTGTTATGAGGGAGGATCTATAAGGTGAAGAGCATAGCTTGTTCATTAGAGTGGGCAGCAGAGATCAACAGTAAAAATGTACTGCAAGAGCTGGATATCTTTTTTGAAGTATATACATATACTGTATTGCATCCTTTCTCATCCAGCACATATGCTATTAGTCTACTCTTGCTGGAGCTCATCCAAGTACTAGCAGCATCATTTCCTGCTCAAAACTCAAGGAAGAGGAAAAAAAAAATTCTTTTGCAAATAATCCTATAATATTTCTACAGGAATTAGGTATCAGTGAAAATCTTGGATATTAAGTTATTGAATGATAAAAAAATATGGAATTAATGGGAAAATTTTATAATTGGGACTCTTTGAAGAACAATAGCAAGTATGGGAATGAATATGTCTCTTTTCAAGTACTGCTTATCATTGCCTTTTTTTTTAATTATTGTTCTCCCAGCACTAAAAGTAAAAATAAAAAAAATCTATCTCTTGCATTCTATAAAAATAGAATTTCTCAACTTTCATTGAAAATTCTGTAGGAGAACACTGTTTCATATTACAAATATAAACTGAGACCGAAAATCCCATGTACAATTAGAACTTACTTTAAATAAAAGCATAAGCTGGCAGGTTGTTATAAATGTAAAAATTACACTAGCAAGCTTTTGGGGTTGTTTTTTTGTGGGTTTTTTTTTTTTTTTTAAGATGAAGGGAATATTCCAATTGCTGGCAATAAATGGTAGTATATGTACCTCATACCTCAATCATGGATGAGTGGTCCAATGTGGATCACAGAATGTGGTCCAACATTTGATGCAAATCAGTGCCGTTCCTCTGCTGTAGGGAGACTTATGCTGATCTGTGCCATTGATGGGAGGCAGATGATTAGTGCTAGCATACTTCATTTCCCTCCACAGCTGTGTGATGCAGACAGAAACAGAGACCTTGCCTGTGTTGTTCTTTCCTGTGATCCACCAAGGCTTTCAGAGTTATCTCTGAATTGAACTCTTGTCTGCATGAAGTACTGTGAAATTTAAAATCCTCCATTTGTTTTAATGTTTGTAAGTGACTCTGCAAAACACTTGAAGTAGGTTCTGACATTGTGGAAAAATGGCAGTGTCCCACAGCCCATGGAAAAGTTGCAAGTCATAGGTTTTGCACATCACAAAGAACCTAGAAGATATTTCTTAAATCACCAAGAAGAAAATATATTAGGTTTAGAGGAACCTATGTCTGGGAGGAAATTCTGCTTTTACTGAACCAGCAGCCATGCTTACTGGATGTTTTGGTATTGTATCTTATTTAGAGAAACAAATCTGTGGGTGTGGTTGTGGGATTCATGCACGTACCTTTGAGTTGAAAAGCAGATTATGTTATTTGGAGAGGAATAACAACATTCTATGAAAAACCTTATGTAGCACCAAATCTAACAAAAGGCCCAACTTTGGTCCATGCCCATGTTGTGATATGATTGTTGAAATAGAGAAGGAATAAACTTAGGTGAAGAAAGTTGTGAACAGAATTAAAGCTACTAGAAAGAAGTAGGTAGAGGTTCATATAGCTGTGTGCATGTTTGCTGACAAAGTTGGCTGTCTGGCAACAGTCATCTTTCAGATCTCATGGAATTCTTCTTTACCCTTGTCACCACCTTCTTATCAGTCAGATACATTAAACTGTAAAGTACAATTTTTCATTTTTATAGCTAAAAGTCAAATAGTAGTCCTGCATACATGTCAGGAAATCTACATAGTACTGCAGCTTTTTGGGAACAACAGTAGAATTTCTGTAATTAAACTTTAATAGGTTCTCTCACTTTGCTCAATGACTTGTCTTCAGTATTCCATTATAGGTATTGAAAACTTCACAGTCAAAATATTATTACACAGGTAACACAAGCTCCCACATGTTCCTTTGGGAATTTTTAGACTGCTGCAGCTCTTATGAATAAAAAAAAACCAAAAACAAAACCCAAGCTTTTCTTGAGAGGCTTCACAAAGAAACTGGCATGCTTGCTAGCCAGGCATGCTTGTGTACATTACAGATAGCTATATGTAAAGGTACCTTACTACTTGGATGAAGGTCGATGATATAGGTTATACGCCTCCAAGTGAAATTGTTGATTCCCTTTTTCCCTTGCTTATGAAAGAAGATGGTACATTGCGTGGATGGACACCATTACACTGAAGATGTCTAATTAGATTGTTTATGCTTTTCTGAGGGCTTACCAGCTGTTGGTGTAGGCGTAACATTGCATGTTAATAGTAATTCTCTTTTAACCTCTGTTTCTGCCTTCAGTGACTATAATTTGAATGCTTACTTTAGATGCACACACAACAGTATTTTTGGACATTGTGTTGGGCAGTGGAGTCCATTCTAGGTTTATTTTTATGCCTTGTCCACAGCCCTTTATTTTACAGCAATAATTTTCTCTCCTTCCTGCAGCAGGAATGATGATTTGAACAAGGCCACATGGAAGATCCGTGAGGGCCTTTAGGAATAACTTTAATATGAGTTGAGAGAAGAAGGTTTCCTCAAAGGAGTGATTAAAAAAATGTTAGTTTTTTCCACTGGAAATACTTTGTAGCTATGTGTTAATTCTCTCAGTTCTTCCAGGCCTTTTTTGTTGCTTTTATGGAGTTTGTTTCACCCTTAAAGTGGGGTGCTAGTAGTGAAGAAATAACATAAGAAGATTCACAAGGAAATTTTTTAGTGTTTACACTATCGTTCATTCAGTATACACTTTGAATGTTGATCAACTTAATAGCAGCTATAATATGACTGTGCATATGACTTGCATGTACTTGCATCTTGGGAAAAAATGGCAACCTCTATTCTGCCCTGGTGAGACCGCACCTGGAATATTGTGTCCCGTTTTGGGCCCCTCAGTTCCAGAAGGACACAGAACCCCTTGAAAAAAGAGTCCAATGGAGGGCCGCCAAGATGAGGAAGGGAGTGGAACACCTTCCTTATGAGGACAGGCTGAGAGAGCTGGGTCTCTTCAGCTTGGAGAAGAGACTGAGGGGTGACTTCATTAATGTTTTTAAATATGTAAAGGGTGAATGTCAGGAGGATGGAGCCAGGTTCTTTTCAGTGATGGCCAGTGATAGAA
Organism: Heliornis fulica; assembly: GCA_013399135.1. Taxonomy (NCBI): domain Eukaryota; kingdom Metazoa; phylum Chordata; class Aves; order Gruiformes; family Heliornithidae; genus Heliornis; species Heliornis fulica. The sequence goes on along the minus strand of VXBZ01004772.1, from coordinate 29,916 downwards.
CAAGGAGCAGTTGGGGCAAGCAGGGGGAGAGGAGGTTCCATGTGAACATAAGGAAAAACTATTTCCCTGTGAGGGTGACAGAGCCCTGGAACAGGCTGCCCAGAGAAGTTGTGGAGTCTCCTTCTCTGGAGAAATTCAAGACCAATATGTACATGTTACTGTGTGATTTAACCTAGGTGATTCTACTCAGGCAGGGGACTGGACTGGATGATCTTTTGAGGTCCCTTCCAACTTCCAACATTCTGCAATTCTGTGTAAAACTGTTACTAGTATGAAGCTGAGTTTGTTCTAATGTTGTGCTACTGTAATTGATGATGCCTGGATAGGTACATAGTGTGGTGGGTTGACTTAAGTAGCCTCCAGGTGCCCACCAAGCTGCTCTATCACTGCCCTCCTCTGCAGGATCAGGGGGAGAAAATATGATGAAAGGTTCATAGGTCAAGACAAGAGCAGGATATGGCTGAGGAATTACTGTCAGAGACAACCAGACTTGACTTGGGGAAATTAGTGTAACTTATTACTAGTCTAAATCAGAGTAGGATAATGAGAAATAAGAAGAAATCTTAAAACACCTTCCCCCATCCATCCCTCCATTCTGCTTGGGCTCAACTTCATTCCTGAATTCTCTCCTTCCTCCCAACAGTGGACAGAGGGATGGAGACTGGGAGGTAGTATCAGTTCATCACATTTTGTCTCTGCTACTCCTTTCTCCTCGGGAGGTGTCCTCACACTCTTCCACTGCCCTAGTGTGGGATCCCTCCCACAGGAGACAGTCATTCACCACCTTCTCCAATGAGAGTCCTTCCTGTGGTGTGCAGTTCTTCATGAACTGCCTCATCATGTGTCCCTTCCCCAGTGTTCAGAACTTCAGTAGCAGGATGCTCTTGTGTGGGCCCTCCATAGGATCCCAAGTCCTGTCAGGAAACCTGCTCGTGTGGGTGCCTCTGTCCATAGGGCCACAGATCCTGCTAGGAGCCTGCTCCAGAACAGTCTTCCCAAAGGGTCACAGTCTCCTTTGGTCATCCACCTGCTCTGATGTGGGGTCCTTCATGGACTGCAGCTAAATATCTGGTACCCCATCATCCTCCATGGGCTGTAGGTGAATCTCTGCTCCAGACCTAGAACATCTCCTCCCTCTCTTTCTTCACAGACCTGGGTGGCTGAAGAGTTGTTTCTCCCACATGCTCTCATTCCCCACTCCTAGCTGCTGTTCAACAGTGCCTTCTACCTCTTCTTAAAAATACTGTTCCAGAGGTGCTACCATCATTGTAGATTGCCTCACTCTTGGACACTGGCAAGTCTGTCTTGGAACTGTTGGGAACTGGTTCTGTAGCATTTGGGGAAAGCTCTCTGGCACCTTCTTGCAAAAGCCACCCCTGTAGCTCCCCTACTACTAAACCTTGCTATGAAAATCCAGTATAATGATCATCTTAATTACCAAGTATTTCCAAATATCCAATAGATGGGGAAAAAATTAATATGTCCTAGTACTGTGAGTGCAATATTCAGAACCAGCGATAATTGTTCACAAAAACAGTTATTGTGACCCATCCTAGTAGTAGTTAATTTGTGTTTCAGCACCTTTTAGACAGAAAAAGATGCGTGAAGAAGCTTAAAGGGTTTCTTTCTTGTCACAGTTTAAAACACATCTATAAAAAGAAACAATAGCAGGAAATTACTAAATATAAACGCTGTGCTTCATGATCCCGCGGAAAGGTTCAGTCCCAGCTGATAGAAGGCTGATTGTGTTCCTGTATGACCTGATAGCAGAAATATCTGTCGGTCTGTTAGCTCATCAGTGCGCGGTGGTCTGCATTTTACCACTCTCAATGTGTGCTTCTGATAGCTCAGGAATTAGCTGGATAAAATAAAGGGAGTTGTTTCACATACTCATAAAAGAGAGAGGGTTCAAATGTCTTTTTTCTGTGGATTGAAATGGTAGAGATGGGAATTTGATCTCAAGATTTTCATAATTTGTTTATTCTTCTGGCCTGTTCTCAGCTAAGGATATACTGAATTTATAATCAGCCAGAGAAGAAGCATTACATGCTCTGTGAAGAGAAGTAATAAATTGGAAATCAAAGAATGAGGTTGATAATCTAGCTGCCTGTAAACAGAGGGGCCAACCCAATCTTCCGAACTTTCGCACATCAGCTATTTCAGACCTGCCCCATTCCCTCAACCTCACACTTTCCTTCCCTCACCTTTCCTCAGAGGCCAAGCATCGCTTCTCTGCTGTGACCTGGAGTAATGCAAGCCTGAAAGGTGAGCCATTCCTGACAGTTACCAGAGATGGGAAGTAAAGGAACAATTTACCTGGCAACAGAATTCTTGGTTTATTCCTTCATATATAGGTGATTGCCTCAGTTTCCCATCTTTGCTGAGCTGTCACCTTCACATTTGGCTTTGGCACTCAAGACATTTCATAGACAATTCATAGCTACTTACCAGACATCATTGTAAGTAGTTGCAGTGACCACAGTTTCTCTGGAGAAGTTCTCAGACTTCATTTGTTGTGCAGTCAGTGACTCTGCTTTGAAAAACAATTATCATGAGGCAACTTAAGGCTTTTAATGATTTTTTTTTTAATGGTTCCTGTGTGATTTAATTGAGGTGATCTTGCTCAGGCAGGCGGGGGGGTGGACTAGATGAGCTTTTGAGGACCCTTCCAACTCCCATTGTTCTGTGATTCTAGCAAGAAGTAGGAATGGCTTTTGAGAAAGATGTGGAGAAAGGCTGAAAGGAAAACTTGTGGAGTCAAGATTCCTGGGTTCTGTGCTGTGGAAAAACACGACATCTGGGCACACACATGCAAAATTCACTGGACACAGATGAAATAATAACTTACAGCTTATCGATCTGTGAGCTAGAACCTTCCTTTTTTCTTTTAATAAGACATTGAAAGAAATTAATTCTTTCTAAAATCACTGTGTGTGCTGCATGAATGAAAACAAACATCAGTGGTTTTTTATAACATTATAAGTCTCTTAGTTACAGCAGTAAGCATACTGCTTGGCCATTAAGTCTGTATGTCTGCTATTGTTTTATTCTTACTATTTATTTTAAGTGAATGTACTCATTTAACTGAAAATGCCAAGTGACTAATGTGTAACTACATGGAGAAATACAAAAATTGATCATTCTGTTAGAGGAATGATTTATTCTTTGTGCATAAATTCTAATGTTCAAGTGTAACTAAGAAATAAACATAACTTATTTCTGATAATTATGAGTGTTTCAGAGATCCAGAGCTTGTCAGGAAATCAACTGTCTTCTAGGTATTAATGAAAACAAAACAAAAAAAAAAAGGTGTATTTATTAATAAACCATGCAGAGCCTGAAACTAAGGAGTTTGGAAAAGTACTACATTGTTTATAATAATAAGGGCAAAGAAACACCAGAGGAAACATCCCTGTGGCTTAATCAATGATCAGCACATGAACATAAGTCAAAGATTGTTTAAAATTGTTCCAAATGAGGAATAACTGACGTCAAGAGCTTGCTTGACTCCTTACCAGCTTCACACTCTGGTTGCCTGCAGTGACAAAAATACTAATGGAACATTTACACAAACTGGCTTAGTTTTTATTGTTCTTGGGGGGTTTTGTTTTGGGGTTTTTTTTTGGTTTTTTTTTTTTGCTTGGGTTTAGTTTTTTTAAATTTGCATTTCACATTACTTACAGGACAGCTACAAGTGCAGATCTGCGATACACTGGTCAATCTATATATTGCTAGCATCAAAAGATAATGAAGCCAGGAACAAATACTTGTGTGTTGTTAACATGGAATTGTACTGATACTCTGCAAGCCACAAATAATGTTTGGTCAGTAACAGTGGGGTTTTTTTTTGTTAGTTGAATGACACAGGTACAGGGCCACATTCATTGTGCCCCTAAAGCCAAATATATTCTGCAGAATTCCTTCTATCTCTCAGACTGTTAGGGAAGAAAATGTTGAGGTAGGATGGAAAAGAAGACTGAGAGGGGATCTGATCAATGTTTATAAGTATCTGAAGTGTGGGAGACAAAGGGAGGTGATCAACCTCTTCTCAGTGGCCTATGGGGACTGGACAAGGAGCAATGGTCACAAGTTGGACCACAGGAAGTTCCGTACCAAAGCGTGGAAGAACTTCTTCACGGTGAGGGTGACGGAGCACTGGAACAGGCTGCCCAGGGGGTTTGTGGACTCTCCTTCTCTGGAGATGTTCAGGACCCATCTGGACACTTATCTGTACAACCTGCTCTAGGGAACCTGCTTTGGCAGGGGGGTTTGGACTCAATGATCTCTTGAGGTCCCTTCCAACCCCTGCAATTCTGTGGTTCTGTGATTCTGTGAAAAGGGATTGTCAGAATATCAGAGCAGCTATGTATCATGAGTTCATATAGGTACTGTGGGGAGTGGTGTAAGGTGCCCCAAATCTTAGCTACCTGGTGACTGTTCTGAGTCACAATGGGGTAAGGATATTTCTGGGAACTGCAGATGCAGTATATATTTCTGGAAGTGGTGTTGTACAGCTACACTCCTTGGACACATTTCACAGAGTGAAAATTTTCTGGCTTATTCTAACCACGTGACTGAACATTCCTGATCTTCAAGAGTCCCTTTTCACTTTTTCTCAGAGATCTTAAAAACAAGCCTGAAGTCCATCTAGAACCTTTGTGCACGATAGGGAAAGAATTTGTCCTGAGAGAAAAATAAATGTGATGTGCCTGTGACTATTTAAAAGTGTTGTTTATGCAAGAGTTACATAGTTTTCCATTGAATCTATTAGATGGAAACGGAATGTATTTAGAGAAACTAATCTGAGAAAAGGAAGAGTGGATTATATCACCCATAAAAAGGGTGAAGGGTAATTGGTTTTATTCCAATAGCTGCTCTGTTTTCAAGCAGATTTTTTCTGATTTTTCCTGTTAGCAGTGTGGGAGCTCAGGATAGAGCTGAGAGACCACAGCACTGCACAAACAGAACGAAAAGAATTTTTCCATACCTACCTGTTGTTCAGTGATTAGGAGACCAAGAAGATATTTTTCTGCCTGTGACAAAAGCATGTTGTATGTAGGCTTGGAATTTACCTAATCCTGCTCTGCTTCACTTCTCCACTCTTCTACAATTTCTTCCAGTTTCAGCCCATATATTTTCTTTTTCCTGCAAATAAAGCAGGATTTCCATGGACAGTGGTCTTGTTCACTGTACGGAGATAATACATACCCTGAAAGCTGCCTATTCTTTGTCAGAAATATGAAAGTTGTGGAAAATAGCTGCTGATAATGCTTAGGGGTTGGGTTTTTTCTCCTATTGCAGTCACCTGTTACTTCAGTCGGATTAAAAATTGTCTTCAATATGTAAAACGTAAGTAGATAGGGGTGCCTGGACTATTTTCTTCAAAACTATTGAATGCATGGCAGAATAATTTTCTCCAAAACCATGTTCTGGATAGTTTTAGTAACATTTCACTCTCTGTGTTTCACTGATTTGAAATGGAGCAGTATTGGCAATATTCAGCTAGCATTTGTGACTGCAGGGGCATTACATGAGCTAACACCTGAATAAAACTGCACACAAGGCTTGTAATTTACTTAAGTTTGGTTTCATTATGTCATCCTTTCTCATTGCACATAGCAACAACCACAGCTGAGAGCAGAATAACTACAGCTACAAATCCTGCCAGCTAGAAACTTTCAGAAAATTATCAAAAGATTGTGCGGTCTTCTGGTGTAGATGTTCTGATAGGTCTATCACATACATCCTTCTTTTGCTGGAGTGGTGCTGGAACTGTTTCTTAGTTTCTAAAATTTTTTAATATCTCCTAAATGAGTTTTCCACCTGTCTTTCTGGTCTTCATTCTTTCCATCATATTAACTTTGCTAAGAGATAGAGAACTGTCTAACCTACTGAGCTTGTAACCTGGGCCTACAATGGACCTGGAAAGATTTTTAGCATATTTTTAATGGTTTGGGAGTTTTGCTTGGTGGGTTTTTTTGGTGTTTTGTTTTTTTTTTTTTGACAAGCACGTTGATAGGGTAGATGTCTTTAATAGGTAAAATTGCAGTGGTGGGAATTTCCAACTAGACATATACCTCAATGTTGCAAAAATTCAACTGTATCCTAATCTGAGAACAGATGAGTTGCAGGATTTAAAAAAAAAAGAGTAAACAAACAAACAAAAAAACCACCAAAAAAAAAATCAACTAAAACAGAAGTAGCTTCCTTATTTTACCATGTGATAGTTGAGAATCAGTATGCCCTTGGAAGTAGTGACATCCACAGGTGCTTGCTCTGCTTAAGGACTGAGGCTTCCATGTCTTCCAGCCACTACTGTTTGTTTTAATATTTATATAGAAGGAGGAACAGTGAATGTGCTGTGAATACTCTTTCGCCGTGGAACACATGAGAAATCCTTTTTATTTATCTATATGGAGGTGGAAATATGTGAATGGCCCAGGTTTTCTTTTCTTTTCTTTTTTTTTTAATTTTTGCCCATCAGAAAGCCATGCAGTGGCAAAATGGTCCTGAAACTTTATTTCTAGAGAAGTGTTGGCATCTGGAGTCTGTCTGTGAAGGGAGGCTGTAGAGAGGAAAGCTAGTGAAAATGAGTCCTCACACTTTTCAGCAGAGATTGGATAGCATTGCAGTCATCCTGACAGCTATGTCTCATGCTTTCTCTAGGCAAGGAAGAGTTGGATGGTCTAAGAAATAATTTTATTTGTTGGTTTACATGTTCATTACAATAGGAAAAAAAGTTTGCAATACATTGGGGTTTTTTCAATTATGCTTTTCTGATAGGGTCATAAGTTCTATTTTTTTGTGACAAAATATAAACTTTTAATAGAAAATGCTGTGGGTAAAGTGGTGCATGAAATAGCTGGAGAGTTCTGTATGTTTCATTCTGTAGATGATGGTGTCAAAAAGTATTGTTAGCACTGGACTATAAAAATATCACTGTAGAACTGTGATACTGTATGGCTGTGAATCCATATCCAGCCTGCTCTTCTCACTGGTCAAAAGTTTGCATTTATTTAAAAACAATTAGTTGAAACTATGAAGCATTGCAGCTCCATTGTACATGTGTTGCTAACTTGCCACAAGTGAAAAATATAAGCCTGACTTCTGTTGACCAATATATCTTTTTTTTTTTCTTGTTGATTTACTGATAGTGCTGTGTGACTTCTCTGTCTGCGGAGATCAAATCTGCCTGAATCACCCTGAAATCACACAACTAGAATTTTTCAACACATACTTGAATCATGTTACTTGAAGTATTATTATTTTTACTGCATATTAGTGAATTGGTTATTGAATTGGTTTTGTTAGCATAGGTTTCTTCTTGCAAAAATATATTTGGATATAAACCTGACATAAACACTATCTTGAAGTAATGTCTACATCTGAATTTTATCCCTAGTGAACTTCTGCTTGATAAAGTAAGCCATATAGAATATTCATGATACTAAGAACAATATTCAGTATTAAAATATCATTTTCATAGCCTACCTTCATTTCTTCCATTTTACAAATGGGGAATAAGGTTAAGGGAAGAAAAAAAAAAAAACAGTGCAGAGTATATTTCCAAAAGCAGACTTTTATTTTGGGGTTTTTTTGGTCACTGTGCTATGAATTGCAAGACTCTCAAAATACTCCACATGTGCTAATTTCTCTTATTTATGTTTCTAAATTGAGCCATAAGGGGTTTGCTTATAGTTTTAGAGCAAGCTGGCATCAGATCTGAGGCTGAACTCGTATTCTCTGAGTTTCATGTATGTTTCTTCCTATAAATCTTCATTTAAATGATTTTTTGCTGTGAGCTTTTGAGCAGAGCAATAGCATAGAAGTGAGAATCTTCAGAGTGCTTGGAGAAAACAGGGCTTACACTGATGCTTCCTTCTGGAAAAGTTTCTCTAGTGAGAGACTCCTATTTCATATTTTGCACTGTTCCGACCCACTGTATCAATGCAATCACTCCAGCCTGTGTGACAAATGAACTATTGAAAATTAAATCTGGCCCCAGTAAAATCAGACAAAACTCCCTGTGACTTGGGTGGAAGTAACACACATCACCCATCACTTGTAAACACGCAGATACAGTGCCAGTACTGAAAAGAGGGAACCTGGGTGTAAAAACGTGCTTGCTTTATAAAACATGTCAGAAATTGTCACTGTGGCTGAAGATATCTGGGTTTAACTTTTTATCTTTCTCCTAACACAGCAAAATCAAACATTGATTCTTGTGATCTCTGTATTACTAAAAAACTTTACCATTAAAAATGAAAAGGATGAAGTTACGTAGGCATAGTTTATGCTTTAGCCAAATAGTAGACAGACACAGAGAAACAGGTTTATTAGCAGTCTGTCTCACACTGTATGTTGCTTGGGTTAGAGGAGTTAACAGCAAAGATGGTGCAATCTTACAAGCTGACTAGGGAAAATTACAGAATCCCTTCTCAATAAGCAACATTAGAAATGCTTTTATTTTTTTCCCATATACTCTTTTGTCCTTAATAAAAAGATTTAAGTTAATCAAAACCTTGGAGATTAAATAATTAAAGCTGTAGATAACCACAATTTTTTATTGTTAATTAGTCATAGAGAGGTGCCATTTTCATAGGATGCAGAGTCCCTAAATTTAGCTGTGGAATATTACATTGATCATAGACAAAAAAACATCATTGATTCTCTGGGGAAGGGTTGGACGTCAGTATGTGCGTTTTGGCTCAGACCACCTTTCACCTATTAAAGGGGGTTCCAGTAGATTTTTATCCTTGCTGCACATAGCAACAAAATGTGATTTGCCATCCTTAACCCTTTGTATGTTTTCAGCATCTCAGAAGGATGATTCACACTTACTCGGTTACTGTGCTTTCATGTATCTTATCTGAAATCCTTATACCAAAAGTGCTGCATTTTAATCCTCTGCTGCTCTGTCAGTTTTTTAATGTATGGTATATGTTTTTAAACATTTAATGTACACTGAAGCCATTACAAGTGGCTGTAAAAAAAAATATCTGTAATACTACACCTTCCTAGTATGATATTTATTCCTTTCTTTAAATGACTTGGAGCATTTGTAAAAAAAACCTCTAAAATTAAACCCTGATATAATGCAAAATAATATATTTTACTTCACCTGTTTAGGTTTGCCAAAAACAGTGTCTCAAATTAAAGCATTGTGCAGATTGATTTATTACAGTGTAGATCTTTGCCATGATGCAGCATGATAAATCTCTGATCTTTTTTCAGCAATCACTAATTAAGTGTAACAGGCATGCATCCAGACACTCCTGAATTTTAATCTTCATGCTTCTTAAGGAGCTGATCAAATATTACCCAGAATGTAGAAAAAATAAATACAAACAAATGCAAAATTAGGATACAAATATATAATTTGTGTAATTGTCCAGCTAATAATTTATGCCTGAATGTTATGATTATTTTTGCAAACACTTTGGGATGTGTACATGCAAATGGTGGTAATTATCCACGTGCATACATGCAATTAAATATTCTATCATGTCACTGTCCATAATGATTTTCATAAGTATACATTTTCAGCATAATTTTTCACATAGACACAAGTCTTGCTTCAAAAAAACTGGACAGAAACTAGTTATACTAAAAAGCATTAGTGGTACATAATCAAATTTAATAGAAGAAAAATTTAGATTAAGAAAATGAATCCGATACCCGACTGTAGCACCAGCCTTTCCTAGGTTCTGAAAGGATGGAAGAGCTGCTTTCCTCCTCGTTCTCTCTTTTGCTGATAGGAAATTTCTGGCAGCTGAAGCGCCTAATATTTGACGGGCTTTAAAATGTATTGCATGATTTTGCAGAGTCAAGGAGCTTCCAGTAGTTCAGATAAGCTTTCAGCAAGGATCTAAACATCCCACTGCTTAAACTGTAGTGGTGGTTTGATGTTCAATACAACTTAATTTTGCTTCACTCTTCTCCATCTTAAAAACATCTACACTAGCTCAGTATAATTTATTAAAAGAAAAATGAAAAATTGTTGCTGAGAGAAGCATTTATTTTTTTCCACATATCGGCGGTATAAGCACAGTGCTGTGTTTCTGAAGAGTAAGGGCCAGACAGTGCTCTGTCTCTGCTTTGCTTTGCACAATGTGATTTAGTTCAGTTTAGTTGATAGTTTTATTTTCCAAATTCTCGGGATCATAAAGGCTGGGAAGACCACAGAGACAGATTGCTGAGGCGCTGAAGGGAGAGAATGTCTTGTGCTATTTAGCAGCAACCTTTCTGTCTGATTTTGTGAGACACAAAAGGAAAAAATGATAATATGCCAGAAATTCTGGTCATGGTGCTTAAGGTACAGTTGGCAAGCGGTTTTGCTACTTCTCCGTTAGGTGGATAAATAGGAGTGGATCTGTGGAGTAAAACAGTTGGTGCTGAGGACCTGGTATCCCCATTAAGCCTGTGTTGGAGTGGTTTTCCTTCAGCCTAGCTCTGGTATAGTCCCATGGGCTGCTGCCTGCCCCTCTGCAGATAGAGTGTGGTAAGTGAGCACCTGCAGCGCGTCCTCCAGACAGAATCCGGTTGGTGGTCAGTGAGACCACTCCATGATGTGAAACAAAGCCCACTGAAAGGGAACAGTCAGAGACTAGTCTCAGGAGGGTTTTCTGACCTGTTCTGAAGCACTGGCAGGTCTTCACTCTCACTTTCTGTGTGTCAGGACAATTTGTGACACTGAACACTGCAGAAAAAGCATTTTGTAAAAGTGTTTCAAACCAGATTATTCATTGGATCTTGCTTGTAAGGTCAGGCAAAAATAAGAGTGCCTCATTTTCACTGCTGCATCACCTTAGCAATGAAATGGGTATCTGGGGACACTGCCATATCTTCCCCTCCACCCCATCAAAGTCTCCTAATGCATGTCAGTGCTTCAGCATTTTCCAGTTTTCTTCACTGTTCTTTTATGCTTTAACCAAGGGAAAGGACCTAAGAGCATGTAGAAATTACAGATGCTGTAGTTAAATGTTGTAACCACTATGGAGAGGCTCATACTTCTGCTTTTTTCTTCTCCTTGTCAATATTTTATGTTTCTTTGCATAATGGTATAGTTTCATAGTAAGAGTTGTAAAGGGTACCCCTGTCCAGCATATCATTGTCTGATCTGAATCTTCTCCTGTGAGTTTGAACCTGTCAGTTTGAATTCCCTAAATTAAGGAAGGGGAGAAGTTTATTGATAAGAAAACATTAGGCAAGTTTTAGATACAAGTCTCTTCCTCGTATAATCAGTAATATTTTTATGTGAACTAGACGGTGCATGTTACAGGTAAGATCCAGTGAAAAGCAGAAGGGCAGACTAAACATTCACTTCATAGGGTTGCTTTTATTTGGAGCATGGGTATGTGTCCATTACACGTGGCTGCAAAAGGCTAAACTGTCTTTTTTAAAGCACTCCATCTGCAGCGTGTCAAAAATAGTAATGTCCTGCACATGCTTGAATTTTTGGCAGCAAAGTAGCACCTTAATTTCTTTTACAGTAAATATATAGATATATTATACAGAGACATGTAGAGCAGATGTTTCTAAAAATGCAAAGAAATTCCAGTCTGTTCGTGTTGATGTAGTAGCTTTAGTCTTTCAAAACAGAAGTAGTTAGGCAATGCAGTCATGGTGGACGTATGATTATTTGAAGAGTCTGTGTACAACCCCTTGTATCAATGAGTATGTCCGTGACATCTAGAAATAAAGGGAAAGCATATTTCAAATTCCCCTATAGAAACAATAAAGCAGTCCTTTTAAAAGTTTTCAAATTGAGGGACCATTCTTGTATTCAGAGTTCCAGCATAACAGGCTTGACTCATCGACAGATGACACATCAAGCACAGGGAATTTGAAAAAGCACTGCTTAACCTCACTAAAAAAAAAAAAAAATCATACTTTTGAGAACAGGAAAGAAGGAAAATTGCTTTCTGATCCTTGACTCCACTATGTTCAAAGAGGGTAATGAATGTTCTGATAAAACATACTTCATTGGACAAATAAATCTCCTTCAAACTAACAATGTTATGTAAAGGGATGTCCAAGTCTGTCTAAAAATCATTTTAAAGTGGAATAAAAACACAGAAACCAAATGTCCATCAGGAAGCAAGAAACTACTTTTGACTGTTCATTTATGTATTTTGTTGTTGTTGTTTTTCTTGGAAAACCTTTAGTCTTTATTTTTAAAATATTCTACATTACAAGGTATCTGATACAACTGGGTAACTCCTGTTGTAACAAATCCCTAAAAATGTGAAAAGAAGGATTTTAAGGGTGAGAAATGGAGTATAATTTCTTATCCTCTTAACGTTTTCTGTCTGTTGAAAGATAGGTGTTTGTAAACTTCGAGTGGCCTCAGAGGTTGCTGAATGGTCTTAGTACACTAAATCCTTCAGGAGTTGCTAGTCTGCTTCTGGTTTAGTTGTCATCAACTTGGGTAAATGGCCTGGAAATACATTGTTATAAATATTTTTTTATTTCTCTCTCCCGACCAGGTTATTCTAGTATGTGCTTGAAGGATTTCATATGAACTGTATGAATGGCAGTGTGTTCTTGGCTGTGGAATTAGTTCCTTCGGGAAAATAAATTTATCACTAAGTCACAGTAGCATTAAGAGACCTCAGCTGAGATTGAATTAGTTCTTATCTCACATACATTGCAACTGGAAGGCTTGATTTTGATACATTACCTTATTTTCTTTATTTGTATACTGTTTAGTCTCTGTTAAGTCAAGGAGGTTACTAGGAGCAGGTTATTAAACAGTTTAATTAATAAAACTCTGTCTGTCCCTAAGTAAGTGGGACTTTTTTAATTAGAGTTGATAGGGGATTTTTTTTTCCAGAAATTGTTGCAATTGCCTGGTTTTAGCTAACATTGATTTGTTACTTCTCTTGTATTTTTTCTTTGTTTGTTTCCCTGTCCTGTGGTGACCATGTTTTTTGTATTTGTCTGGTAAAACTAATTTCTTGTGATGCAAATAATATCAAACTTTAACTGCAAATAAATTGATATAGAAAACATAGTCATATATAAAAAAATCATGGCAGTGGTATCACAGAATCACAGAATGTTAGGAGTTGGAAGGGACCTCGAAAGATCATTCAGTCCAACCCCCTCTGCCTGAACAGGATCACCTAGGTTAAATCACAAAGTAACATGTCCATATTGGTCTTGTGGAGTCTCCTTCTCTGGAGAAATTCAACTTCTCTGGGCAGCCTGTTTCAGGGCTCTGTCAACCTCACAGGGAAATAGTTTTTCCTTATGTTCACATGGAACCTCCTCTGCTCCTGCTTGGACCAGCTGCTCCTTGTCCTATCACTGGCCATCACTGAAAAGAACCTGGCTCCATCCTCCTGACATTCACCCTTTACATATTTAAAAACATTAATGAAGTCACCCCTCAGTCTCTTCTCCAAGCTGAAGAGACCCAGCTCTCTCAGCCTGTCCTCATAAGGAAGGAGTTCCACTCCCTTCATAATCTTGGTGGCCCTGTGTTGGACACCCTCCTGATGTAGAAATGTTTTAAAATACATAAAATATAAAAACATTAAATATGTAAAATGTTTAAAATATTTAAAATGTTTTAAAATAGGTGCAAATGTTTTAAAGATACAGATCTAGGATGAGAGATTTTCTTTAAAACTTCATGGTCAGTCTTTCCTCAACTTTGTTTACCTAATTTCAAAAAGTGGCAAATCTGAGCTATACAGTGTATCTGCTAGAGCTGTTCAGAATTCCTGGGTGGTGTACTGAAGGGTGAGTTAAAATTCCATATGCCCTCCACTTCTGGTTTTTAGATTAATGGGCACACGTGATAAAATCTGCATCACCCTGTAGTTCAGAACAGCAAAGGAGATGTTGAATTTGTTTTGGCAAAATAATCAGTATCATATGTGCAATGCAGCCATGTAGATAATAAATCCAGGGTTAGGTAGTTCCTAAGAACAGATTCTTCCTTAATTTTTTAGTAATGTCCCTGTGACATCCTAAGGAAGATGAAGTGGCTTATGGACACATCTTTTTTACCTCACCATTTTCACACCGTTTGCCTGTTTTGCACGGGTAGAGTAATATTTAATTACTAACTTAAGCCAACAACAACTTAGTTACTTCTCCACTGGCAGCTCAGTAATGGAGCGTTGAGTACTGTACCCTCCAACACTGCTGCTCATCACCTCCAAGCCCACCATCATCTGTTACAGGATAAAGCATTAGAACATTTCTGATGTGCTGTGAGTCCCTTTCATAAAGTGAAGTTTAAACTGTTTTAATCTATAGCTAAAATAAAAGACAGAAAGGTTAAATATTTAATTTCAGGAATTAAGAAATCCATTAGCCAGCTAAAAAAGGAATTAATTATATAGGGTTTTAAGCCACATCTGCTTCTGATCTAAACATGCTGTAGCAATTGGCCTATTGTCCTGATTATGCTGCCTTCAGTATTAATGTGATAATATGAAGGATGTCATAGGCTGTTGGTGAAAATTTTCAGATGGGTTCAGGGAAGAGGATTGTATATATATAATGCGTGAAGAATTGTCCCAACAACGCAAACTAACTGACTTTAAACAAACCCAACAAACATGTCCCCTCCACACACCCCCACACCTCCAGGGTACTCATGTACAGCCCCAAGAATGACGGTTCCTTTTGCCTATCATGCCAAATAAAGCAACATGTTATCTTGCATCTCATTTGCAGCTTTAAATTAGTTGGAAGAAATGAGATATACCACACCGTTACTACTGCCTTGAGTCAGTTTATTAAAAACAACCATCTCTTTCCTTTTGAGATGTAATGGAGTATCAGAGACAGCTACATGGGGATTGCAGGTGTGATCTGTGGATAACCATAACCTTCTGGATTAGCAGCTAAAGGCCAGCGTGGATATCGGGCCTTGTCAAAAAGCACAGGATACACGGTAAATACATTGAGCTTTGTTTTCAAGGTATCAGTGCATCTCAAACACATTTTTGAACTCAAAGGCACAGTCAGCATCGGGATTGTTCTTTGAGTAATTGATAAACCCTAAAATTCTGCTGGTCTGCTTAGTTAAAATTCGGCATATCAACTTTTCCGAAGGTTAACTGTAGTTGTTAAAGTTAATATAAATAACTGCAAATGGATAATCTACCTGTTATTAACGATTTAGCTGACACAGCTAGCTCTTTGTTGTTTTAGGAGTAGAACGAAGAGAAACAACAGAATTAAGAAAAACATCCATATTTTGCAAAACAATTTATTCTGATAGAATTTTTCATTACCCTCCCTAAAAATGGACTAAATATATGAAGTAGGGAAATACATTAAAATTTAGTTAAAAAAAGAGGTTTTGAAAAGCATATCTACTTGAGTAAATACTGTTCAGATTTTTATATCAAAATATAAAATAAACATGCATGTAGCAAATCATGCATGGGAATATCTAGGAAGACATTCACAGAAAGGCAGGGGAGGCAAGCAATTCTGGGAAGCAGGCCTGTTGTAGCTAAGAAATATGTCCGTAGCCTATAAGCTTCTTGTGAAGAAAAACACATAGTTGTTGCAGGTGGGGAAAAAAAAAAGGTTTTACTAACCAGGTATTGCCTGATTTAAGATTTGCATGAGTTTCAAGTCTTTAATTTTTCAGCAAATTATTTAAATGCAGCACATAAGACCATCCATTTGGGAGATCTCGTCGGCTTAGTGAAGTCTGACAGCATGAAAAAAGGCTTGGAAGTGTTTGCATTTCCTTCACACTTGCTGAGCAAACTGACAAAACATTAAGCATCACAAGTGTTAACACTATTTGTTTACGATGAAATACTAGGTTTTGCTGCAAGAGTAAAAAATAGCAGTAGTGAAGTGTCACATGGTGCAGCTAAAGAAACTCTTGGGAGATTTACAAGAAAACTAACGAGACAAGAATCAGCAGAGGAAAGATTTGTCAGCCAGCTGCTTACTTCTAAATTTGTGGTGTATATTTAATATCTCTCTCCTGCTTTTGTAAAAATGGGGACTTGTACGTGTCTGCTAAAATGCAGACTGATGGTGTTGTCCAAAACATCATTGTACATAACTGAACCGGGTTAACATAAAACTCAAGACCACTGCCTCCAGCTGGATGGGTGATGAGCATTTCTAATACTACCTGAATCCACACAAAATAGAAAAATGTGAATGTCTACTTTCTGTAGGAGAAGGAAGAACTTTCTTATATCCTAGCACTTAGTATCAGAAAAGAGTTTGAAAGAAATTATTTTTTTGCTAATACATGCCAAAACTACTTTCCCTAATATGTTACCAACTATCCATAAATCTTAACTGTCTGATCATATCTTTAATATATTTATTTAACAGAAACTCCCAATAATTTATTGTTTTCTCCTTTGTTAAGCATGATAGGATGTAAACAAGCATAAAGCTAGGTGGGAGTTATTTAATTAAATATCTATGGTCAAGCAAAGAATTTATCTGGAGGGAGGAGTGTTCTCTTGGAATTTTCCCTCAAAATCTGAAGTCTCTTAGACCTTGGCACTACATCAACACACAATATGAAGACAATATTGTTTGGGAGTCAGGAGATTTTCACCAGAAAGTTAAAATTACACAGTTGTACAGTTGAAAATTATGACTTCTTTAATTGTGTGCCTGGAGATTGATTTTTGGGTACTGACATTTGAAAATGTTAGCCTTTGCCTAGAAATTATTCCATGATAAATCTGTTCATCTAACAAAATATTCTGTCCAAATATCTGTCATAGTTAACAGAACCAACATTGTTGGAATATCTTATTTCTTATACTTTGTGAATTTCTTTGTGATTTCTTTTTTATTTTTTTTTGCCAGTAATCAAGGTGGGTAGGAGAACTGTACAGGAGGGGTTTTATTCACAGTACTTCTGGCCAAATGAATGAGCAAGGACTCAAAGAATTCAAGCAATTATGTAGATGCAAGAAATTTCTTGGATAAGACAGAGGCTTTGTAAATGAAGTAGTCAAACTTATACCTTCTAGATAAAATTAATAGTAATGAAAAAATTGAGATATACTGCTATTGAAAAATATTGGAGTTGAAATAATATTCTGAACTTGTATTGAATTAAATTCCTAAACCTTTGAGATATTTATTTTTATTTCAAATTATTCTTCTCTTCCTTTCTTCCTCCCCCACTATTAGTGAGGTGATTTTAAGGCTAGAAAAGCATATATTAGTTGTGAATGGAAATAGGGATCAGAGAACAATGACTTGTATATTTTTTTTCTATTATTTTATCATATGAATGGCTAATGAAACTACTAAGAATCTGCAACTTAAACCCCTATTTTATGTACTTTGAATTGAAGTGTTTCACTTCAGTACACCTACTGTGTTGGTGCTTGAAAACAGTAGCCTTCTCATACTTTTATATAGTCCGGCATGAGGGATGATGTGCATGATCTAGGAGGACAAGCGGCAAAAGATTGAGCATGAAAATTAGAGGTTCTGCCTTTGATTCAAGGAAAGCCTTTTTCACCTCAGGGCATTGGAATAGTGAACTAGGTAGTCCAGATGAACTGTGTATGCTCCATCTTTAGAGATGTTTCAAGACCTGACAGTTTCAAGAGCCGAGCAACTGTATCAAATCATATGGTTGCTCCTGCTCTGAGCAGAAGGTTGGGTTAGATGGACTGCCAACATCCCTCCAAACAGGGTTACTCCATGTCTTTAAGATCCTGTGTTGTCTGACTATAAAAAGTCTTTTTAAGACTCTTCTTCCTCACAAATTAGCAAGTAGTGTGTCTCTTATAGTGTTCCCTTTAACAACGTGTTTGCACCAGAATCAAAAAATAAGTTAACATGGCTGATATCTCAGAAGACAGCCTCTCTATAGGTCTTATAATACAGGCTGTAGCATGCTTCGGTAATGAACTTAATACCTGAACCTATGTTCTGGTAGCATAGTGACCCATGACTGTTGTACTTTTGCCACTTGTGTAAATCCCAGAGGGCCAGTAAATATTTAGAAAGGAAAGCAAGCTAAGTGGTGTTTTTTTCTGGTTCCATGTACTGTCAATGAAAGCAGAGAGAGTCCAGCCTTCTGGAGGAGACCGGTACCTGGAGAGTACCGAAGTTAGATGTGTTAAGCTAAATCTAACCTTTACGATTGTTTCTCAAGTCTCTACCTGTATTTCTGGATACTGGGGCATAAGGCACTTGCCTCTTTTATCTGGTTCTTTGTTTTATTTATAGACCAGTCTATATGGGGAATGACATTAAATGCAGGTAAAGAAACAATTGCACAGATTCATACACTGTAGGTTTAAGTGACAAGTTCGCCTGACCTATGGATATTTAGTGCAGATAAAACGTGCCAGATTAATACAACTCAGGCCTGAGAACTGCAAAAATTATTTTGTAACTCTCCATGGAAAAAAATGATTGTTTTTTGTCCATCTATTAGACTTTGGATAAAAATAATGTTTTTAAGAAATCCAAAGAAGAAAAAAATCTTCTGGAGCAAAATATATATTAAGATACATCTCTGCAAACAATTCCATTTTCATAGATAAAGTAAAAGTTTTATTTGTAGCAACTACAAAATGTCTCTGTACCTGTATATGCACAAGAGTTAAGGTCAGCAAAGAAAGTTAAGTCTATACTCTTCTCATAAATCCTTATATTTCTCATGTACTGTAAATAGCACTCCCGCAGAAGACACATTCATGACGGTATTTGCCTACGTTTTTAATCTATTTCTTCTGTGAACTTTTTCAGAGTTGTTGCAGTTATTTTCTTTTAAATGAGAAGGGGATCCCATATTTAATTTCCTCCTGTCTACAGATCAATAATTTGATATTCTTTTTGACATTGGGTAGGGTAGATCTTTTTTTTTATGCCTCCCACACTTAATTCTAAATCACTTTCATTGTAATAAAAGAAAATTTTAAACTACAGAACAGTGCACTTCAAAACAAATGGTTGAAAAGTATTAAATAGTTAACCACCTGTTCTGGTAGTGTTTAGAAACACTCAGAATAAAAGTGAAATTGCATTAATTATTTTTTTTCATATCACAAAGTAAGCCACCTACATTGTATGTACTTGTATTTCACTACACAACTGTAAAAGTAGAGAAAATTTAATTATGTAGGTATTCGGTATGGAAATGCTGATTTGATTCTTTTGGGGCTCTATATCTTCTGGGAAATATGCTTTATGTTTGGTGATAAAAGGGAGAATTGTTGTCTTATGTTAAGAGAAATAAGATTTAGCCAACATGCCAAAGTGCTCTGAAGCTAAAGTAAGGACTTGAAGTAATACAGAAAGGTCTCTTTTCAATTTTAGTATGCAGCAATTTCCCTAACTTTGATGCAGAGCAAAATATTTATCTGAGGGTGGAGGCGTATGGTAGGGGTTGAGAGTTAAATGTTCTGCTCAAATATATTGAACTGTTTATTTTAGTTTTGAATATGTCATCGATGCTAAAAGAAATTCTTTATCTCTCTTTTTTTTTGCCTTCCAGTTGACACCACTTACCAATAATTTGATTTTTTTAATCAATGTTATTACATCTGCCTTTTAAGTCCAGTTATGATTATGATTTAGTAATATAGATGTTTTACTCAGTTCTGCACTAATTTTGTCTACTTCAGCCCAGTAATTCCATTGTAAGGAAATAAGCTGGATTTTACAGCTGGCTTGTTTCCCTTATCCATCTCCCAGTATTACAAGAAAAGAACCCTGAAGAAAACATGTTCACATCCTCACAGTTGTAGAACAACACACATCTTATTTTTTCCTCCAGTTCTCTCAATACTTCACAGTACCGATTGCTCTTTCATTGAGAAAGCTTCTCATCTCACTGTATGGAAAAGGCAGTTGTTCTTTTTTGCCAGATCATGAGTTTTTAGAGAAAGGATCGCTGATGCTGGGTAAGCAGGGACGTATGCTCTGCGATGAGCAATTGCAGTGAATTGGGTAAGGTGCAAGAATTCTATGTGAAGTGCATTGGCCCTAACACAGCTTCGATCTTTTGCCCTAACAGATTTCATTATGGGCAGAAAGCTCACACATGTTGGGAAAGTACAGCCAAAAAAATGTATTGTTTTCTGCATAGAGCATGGTAAAGATTTTTGTCCCATCCTTCTATTTCTATCATATATCAAAACACAACTGCTTTTGTTGTCACTGGAACCATTTCATTTTGGTAGTTCTTCATGTGGTTTTCCTACTTCACTAGCATGATAACGTTTTGAAAATCAATTTGTATGAAATTACAGAGAATAAATTGGTTAAATTTTTCCTGTGCAGATAGCAGTATGTTTTAGCATATGTAAAATATTTTGGCATCACAATCTTATATTTGCCATTTCAACAAATAGAAATAATATCCATCCTATCCTTGGACATAGAGGATCCCAGAAGAAATAGAACTTGGATTCCATAGCTCAAGAAATCAATGCCTGGGGAGGTGAAAATCTAGCGAAAAGGAAGCAGATATAAAGGAAACTGCACCACCTATTCATTCTTCCCACGCTCACCTCCTAAATAAGTGGAAAGGATAGAAACATATGACCTATTGCCACTCTTGACTTTCAGTTGTTTAAATCCAAGCTTTAATGCCATATCTGTGTTGCTGTGAAATATCTTTGTGTCAGACACCAGCTTCTTACATCAAGAAAGGTTCCTTGCATGAGATGAACAAAGGGAAGGACATGTGAGGCCAAAGTCAGAACTGGAACACACTATTATGAAAGATCTGGCCCATCAAGTCCAAATCCTTCTCTTATTGTAGGGGCTTACATCATCTGGCTCCATTAAGTTAATGAAACCCTATCTTAAATAGTTTTTTCCTCCCATTGAGGATATTTTCCAGACCCTCACTCCTTTGATGCATAGGAGGCTTCTTTTAAACTTATTTATGGATAGCTTATGGATTACTTGTTTGGTTGACACATTAAATTTTCATATCACCTTTTTCCTGACTGCTTTCTGTTCTCTCATATGTTTCTAGGGAACAAATTTATCTCCTTCCTTTGCTTCTCCCTCTTCCCAAGACTTTCTTCTGTTGAGCAAACTAAGGCAAAATAATCTTGGTCTCATCTTTCTCTTAATTACTTTATCAATTCTTGTGTTTCCTTGCTTAAATAATTTCTTATTAATGATGGATAAATGTATGTAGTATTCTAGACAGACTAAACCAACCATCAGCAGATATTTAGCAAATAAAAGGACTGTTTTCGCAAACACTGACACTTAACTTAGCGTACATAATGATATCCTTTGTTGCCAGTCAAAATTATTTACACATCCTAGAACAAAGTCTGAAAATATGGACCTGATTTTCCCTCCAAACCAAGTTCAAAACCATGCATGATATGTTTCCAGTCCTGTTTCGAAGTAGTTCAAGAGCAGAGTCAGTCCACTTACATCAGCTGGTACCAGACTTTTGATGGTGCATAAGTTGTAATTTTAATAGCAAGCTATATTTTGCCAATAATTATTTTATGAGCATAACGGTATTTCTTCAAAATGTCTCCTTAAGTCATGTCCCTATTACACGTCCCCCTTGCATTACGCATTGTCTGCTGGTTATTGTCCAACTCAGGAAGGATTTTATAAAAGACCAGTCCATCTTATACTATAACATGAACAATGGAGTATCTCAATAACTGCATATATATATAAAATTCTGTTGCTAGAACCCTATGTAACTGTTAAAGCAGAATGTCCCAAATGAGGATGATGAGTCTGATCTACAAAAATCTTTAGGAAAAGTTAATTCAATACATAAAGAAGGGCGAAGTTTGATGGTTTTGCAGGGGGAAATTCAACCTGTTTTTAAGAGGGGTTGATTCCTGGCTGTAATTATTACTCTTCCTGCTTTCTAGCTACCAATGCCCAGGGAACTTCAAAAGTAGATTGTAAATGAAGCGTTGAATTTACAGAGAGTAGCTTATCAAATGTAGATAAATAAAATTTTGAATAGAGCAGCGCCAGTCTCATGCCTGGATTTAAGCTACCCTTCTATCTCTCTGAGATGCAGAATATTTTAGAAACTAATGTTGCTGTTGAGACTGCTGGAAAAGATTCAACTAATAATAATTTCTGTCCTTGGAAACTCAAACGGTGTCTCTTTGCCTTTTGGATATGGCAGGGCACAGCATCTTGTAGAAGACTTCACTGGGAAACTGATATTTTCTCTGACTTTTACCTCCCCTGTCTACAAGTACATGCCAATTATGTTTCCCTTTCTCTGAGGTATATTTTATTGCTATGTTTTAATGCAAGCAATCACAAATACTTATACAACTCTGTGAACAGTGGGCAGTACTTGCATTATAGTTGATGCTCATCAAAACCAGAAAGAAGTTTGACTGTTCATGCACCTAGGCCATCTACAGAGACTTACCAGTGAGAATATTTTTATATGAAATTAAATTTAAGGCTTCTTAAGGCTCTATTTATCATTTCCTTGAAGAGCATTGCTGATTTAGATGACATTGTTAAGCTTTTGATGTTTTTAGGATCAAGAGTACTTTCAACAGTTTCCTTAAAACCTAGTCAAATAAAGTCTGGTTTAGTAACTCACTTTCCACAAATATAGGTTTAAGTTATATGCCAAAGAAGTAATATTTTCATATCTATCTAGTTAGAATGTATTCTTGTGAAGGAAAATACATTCTTTTCCTTGCACTAGCACCTCAGCTTGCATAGCCTCTTCTGGCTCAGCCTACTTCTACGATGCCATCGGAGGGTATGATCTGTCAACTGCAGAAAACCATGAAGAACAGACTGCTGCAGACATACAGTGAGTGCAGTTTCTCAAAGGAGCATAAGGACAACAGTTCTCACTTGTGAGCAGTTCTGTTTAACAAATGTCAAAAGACTGGATTATTTATGTGAGTAAATTTTGAAAGATTAGGCAGAAAATTAATTGCTGGTAGAACGTCAAAGTTAACTGTTACTCTTTTGGTAATCTTGGGTTTTGTTTGTGTAGGTCTCTATGCAGTGTGCTATATTCACTGATAAACCAGGATTTCTTGCAACATAGGTTTAATACGTAAACATATTTTTTTTCCAATTTAAAATACTCAATTGCTTTTACATTTTTTCCATTGACACTTGAAAGGAATAGCTGGGGATCACATTCTTTTCCATTGCAAAATTCCATTTTGATGGCTTAACATATTTGTGATAATGCGTTGCAAGATGTGTATTGGGTAAATGATTAGTAAATTGAAGGTTCAGCAAAATGTATAGGAAAGGCTTCTGTGTCAGTGATGCTCAGGGGAGTGTTTTGCTTGCTGTCATGTCTGTAACCGATAAAATGGGATTTGTTTTTTCCACATTGCAGCAAGTCATAGGAGAAGAGCTTACTGGAGTGGATTTGACCACCTGGAGAAAGTAATTTTATTACTGCTGAAGCTGTACCTGTCTTCAGTGGGGGGATTCTTTGAAGGGGAGCATAGAATGAGATGAGGCAGGATCCTTGCCTTTTTTAGACTGCTGAGTCCTAGAAATTAAAACAACCACCAGTGGCTTCTTACTCTGGGTGTTTGTGTGATGTTTCATTCATCAACTTGAAATGAAGCAGCTCAGCTTTCTCCTTTCCTTTATGATTTGTTTTGTCTTTGCTGATGAGAATACATTAATATTTAAATGAGTATTTTTCAGTTTCACCTATATTCTTGTTTCAAAGGTCTGATGCACCATGAGGTGTTTTATTTGCTTTTCTTCTGTAGCCTGTACCTCCATTAATTCTTGGCTATAGTCCTATCTCCATATAACTTCTCAAGACATTCTTACTCATAATGCTCTCAGATATTATTTTATCTATTAGAAATAGCTCTATTAGGTCTATTAGAAAATTACAAGATTAATTTTTCTCACCTAAGATTTGCTGTACTTATTCACAGGCTTTGATCTGCTGCTACTCTGTTGGGAATTATAACTTCTGTTTTCCAGCAAGACTGTAGAAATCCTGCTTTGCTGGAGTACACTATTTCTTCTTGAGAAGCCTGTTCTGCTAAGCTCCTTTACCAAGATAGCTTAGATGGAAATGCAGAGTGTATTCTACTTCTGGGAAGCTTTCTTTTGAGTATTAGAAAGAGCAGAACTTTGTCAGCATATTCAATTTTATCAAACTTTTAAAGACTGCATTAGTTTTTATGATAGAGTATTTTGATGACAGGATATCAAGATTTATAATAAAGTGATCCAGTTTTAATGCAATTATTTTGATTGTTATGAGCAACTAAGAGGGTTTAAAATTCATTCTGTTACCAGCAAGTTAGTAATTAATTCATTTTAAATGTCTTAATACTAAAAATAATGCCATTAATAAATTCATTTATTGAATCCTATATAAGGCAAAGTTTTTAATACTGTAACCACTAATAGACTACTCAAAAGAAAAGTCTGATATAATAGTGGTATGTGTTATTTTGAGTTTATTTTTCTGTCTTTTTTTCAAATGTCAAATTTGTGCTTACTAGAACTCCTTTTTGGGGACCTCACTTTGCATTGGTTACACTAGTCTGCTGCTCCTGTGCTGCAGCTATATTGTATGCAGGCATGTTATTATTAAGGCATTTTCTCCTGAAACCAAATCTGGTGCCTGTTCCTTGTATGATCCCTTTCTGAGATCTTTTTTGCAGTGCCAGCAGCAGTCATTCTGCAGTCTGTAGTACTTGCGCTGATATTTAGCAAAGAAATGTGAGCAGTACCTCCTCTGAATCCTCTTTTTCCCCAAGAATAAAGTGATCCTTTAAAAACCTGACTAGGTGCTCTAATTAAATCTAACTAGTTTCTCTGACTGAGATCTACTGGCGTCCTTTTATTTACATCTGGAATATATTTTAAGATATAAAAGAATATATTTTGTTCATATCTGGCTAAATTTAATTTTGACTGTTTTGGGTTGTGGGTTTTTTGTGGGGAGGGGCTGGTTATTATTCCGTGTAATTAAAAAATTATAATTCATCATTTTCAACAGCTTTCCATGAAATCTTGCTGCTGTGAGAACCATACTGTACTCCTTCGAAACAGTGATGCATATAAAGCAGTTTTATTTCCTTTGGTTGAATTAATTAAGTTCTTAATTATACATGTGTTCAAGGGCTTTGCAAGAATATGTCACAAATCATACTGGCATTGTGGCATCTTGAATAAAGGTGT
Organism: Heliornis fulica; assembly: GCA_013399135.1. Lineage (NCBI taxonomy): Eukaryota > Metazoa > Chordata > Aves > Gruiformes > Heliornithidae > Heliornis > Heliornis fulica. The sequence goes on along the minus strand of VXBZ01004772.1, from coordinate 4,782 downwards.
TCCTTTTGTTTCAGCCTCATTTTCTTGTCTTCTGAGGTTTACTGGAAGGACTGGCAACAATTTCTGATGAGAAAGTAAAGAAAGTGGATGTGCCTGTCACGACCACGGCTGCCAAGAAGAGATTACAGTGATTATTCAGGATCATAGACCGAACTGGTAAAGTGAATAGAAATTCGCATCACACGCCTGACATTTACGAAGTGGTGGAAGTCATTAAGAAGTACATCCAGACCACAGAAAGCACCATTTACCATACATGCATTATAATACCCTGCACTGCACAGAGAGCTGACAGTGTCACCTGCAGTTAAGCTGTGCCGACACTTGCAGTTGCCAGGCCCTTTTCATTTGCCTTCTCGTAGTTCAGTCCTAAAGCTGGTATTTTTAACTTGAGATGAGTTGCCTGAAGCTGACATTTTTGGGGAGTATAAGATGAAACATTTCAGCCGTACCAGAGAGGAATGCTGGCAAAAACCTACTATTTTTTCTTAAAATAAAGTTCTTCTGGCTATTTTATTGACATCAGCTCCATACTTGGAAAGGAAGTTTAGAGACACAAAGTTTTTGAAAACTCTTTTCCTGCAGACTGAGTCTGCACAGCCCTGAAGTGTTACAGTAATATAATTCAGAAGTGATGAGGCCTTTTTTCTGAAACTGCAGTAACAGATCTTTAACGTCATTCAGACGCAATAGTTAATTTATGGTATTTGGGTCAGAAAGAATTCATTTTAATACAGCTGGTGCCGTGCCACGAGAACAAGTCCTAAGCAAGTGAGTATGCTCCCAACAAAACCTTGGAAATCAAAGAATAATAATGTTTAATACTTAAAGAATTTCATAGAACATTTTTCTTGGTGAGCCAGTAAATTTCTTATCATTTTCTGCCATTATATCATGCTAAGCTATATGAAGTATAACTATATATTCTGCACGCATAATGGTTTTGCACCACTCCTTTCCATCAATACCACACCACTTTCTGTGAGTTGTTTTCCAACTTTAATGCAGTTGATCAAATATAACTATTGTACACAGAAGCTTTTCTTCAGCTAAGACATATATAGCCTTACCATAAAAAGAACTCTCTGATTGTTTTTCTTGTCATTTTTTTATACATAAAGTATGTTATTGAGGTCCATCCAAGAGAAAAGCACAACTGTTGCCTCAGATTTAGAAAAGAGATCGTTCAGCGGGTTATTTTTACATCTTTGAGAGAAAAACAGCCAGGTCTAGACAACTTAGTAGGTGATAAAGACATAGGGAAAAATATATCTGCCACCGAATACCACAACAAATATTTCCTATAACCAGAGAAGCAGAAATTATTATATAGTTCTTGGCATAAATAAGATACAGTGAAGATTTTAGTGAGGAAAAGAAGACTATTTGTTTTCTATAATTTCATTTTCCAGTTAATTTTCATTAGAGTAGATCCTTGTTTTTGCAATGGGAAGTAGACAAAGCTGTTGAATATTTGTCACTTTGTTTCTGTCTGATCTTGATATGCCTGGGAGAAAGCGCATGTGAGAGTCCCAAAGTTCTGATTGGAAATTTATCCCACACTGTGGAAAAGAAGATACTGCACAAACTAAGGGGAGAGACAAAAGAGTAGGACAAAAGCATTTTTTTCTTCATCTTGACCTTGAGTAGTCTTTCACACAAGGATGTGGGAGTATGTGGGTTCTCTTTTCTTTTCCTTTTCTTTTCCTTTTCTTTTTCCTTTTCTTTTTCCTTTTCTTTTTCCTTTTCTTTTTCCTTTTCTTTTCCTTTTTCTTTTTCTTTTTCTTTTTCTTTTTCTTTTTCTTTTTCTTTTTCTTTTTCTTTTTCTTTTTCTTTTTCTTTTTCTTTTTCTTTTTCTTTTTCTTTTTCTTTTTCTTTTTCTTTTATTTTATTTTTTAAGGCTGGAAAGCGAGAACATTTGTGTGCTGACCTGAACAAATGTGTAGAAAATGCTGAGAGGTATTATGGATAAGTTTGGTTTGTGAAATGTCAGTGTGGGTGGATGTGAGATGATTGAAAGGAGGCATGTCATGAATTCTTTATAAAGATAAACTTGCCCCAAACTCCATAACATTTGTGAGAGTTGTTCATAGATTGTATGAATAATTATCTTTGGAACGGGAATCTGTGGTATGTCCTATTATCATAGCTCTGCAGATTCAGAGAGAGATGAATGCTCTCTTTCTCGTGGAGAGCCATTTCTTTGCTCAGTTATTGGGATGCTGTTGGGCATTGGAGTTGTTTAATTCTTGCAGTTTCTTCTTGGTGTAGCAGAAAGGAAATATTACTCCATTTATGGACTGAAATTCAATTTTAAATGTTATTTTAACAGAAATTGAGCCATAAGGAAATAACAGAAATAGTAAAATGAAGGAACCTGTGTCTCTAAGACTACTGTCAAGAAAACAAAAAGATAAAGCTCCCACTAAAAAGATATAGGAAATATTTTGTCTGTCCTTTCTGGCACGTTGAGAGCATTGCCCAAAGGAAGCTACATAGTTGTGTTGCCTTAAATCTTTCTTGTGCTGTACACCTTCTGCTCACTGAAAGTTATCATTTGTGGCAACCCAGTGGCTGTGCGTCATTTTGAATTTCAGGAAAAAATTGGGCTGAAAATTAAGAAGGGTAAATACATCATATTGAATATATATTAAATTAAGGTTCAGGAAAAACTGAGTTTTGCACCAGTATTCCAGTATGTGTTTAAAATGGTATCTGGGAGCAGTAACCATGATAGCAAGTTAATGCTCAGTTATGATGTATTGCATATTTTTGTCAGCTCGGCATCACTATGGAAATATGACTTTCAGAAGGAACCAAAAATACTTGCTCTTTTAGTGAGTAACAATTTGAAACATAACTATATATAGGACAAACAGCTCCTTTAAAAAAAAAAAGCGAAACTCACATTACATGTCCTAGAAGATAGTATATGCCAGAAAGGAGATCAGAATTAGTTTTCAACTCACTAGCTTTGGGATCAGTTAAGGACCTGAGTTAAATACATGTTTTTAACAGTTATCAGAATGTTTTATTTTCAAAGACAGAAGATGTCAACATAAGAAATAACATCATATATTAAGAAGCCATGATAAAGCATGATTGACTAGTGACTTCAGTAGCCATTAGGGTAAATGTTTTTGTGTTTTTTTTTATAGGTCTCAGGGTTCAGCTTTTTAGTACTGGTTTGCTGAGAGCCCTTCAGGTTCCTATAGAAACCTTTTGTGTGAGACTTTATAAATGGGCTCTGTTTGCACCCAGAAAGTAAGAATTCTCTGGTGCCTTCAATTACAAGGTTCTTCTTTCACCCAGAAGTCAAGTCTGATAATATTGGAAAGATCAGAGATTCTCTGGAAGGCAAAAATGCCATACAAATAACAAATATATGTATCTCATATCTGAGGCAAATTCTGCTGTGATTTGGGATGGTAATGCTCCCAGTGAACACAGAAACTTGTCCATGATGTATGCCATCTCTCTCTCTTCCAAAAAAATTCTTTGTCTGTTCTAAGATGTATTTTGTATAGCAATTTGCCCAGAAGGATCTAACTGTGCTAAGCACAAAAAACAGTCCCAAATAAGCTCATTCTCAAAAACAAAAAACAAACCCAAAAAAAACCCAACCAAAAAACCAAAACCCAAACCAACAAACAAATATTTAAATAAATATTAAAACTGAGCCATGGTTCCTCGATCCCAGGCATTTTTCCTTTTTTTTAAGCCTTTACAGTCAAGTAATCTCCAGCTCAACAAAATATTTCATCTCAGAAATAGCTCAGTGTCTTCCTTACATCTTTCCATTTCTGAGATTTTTCTCTTGGGATGGTTTTTGCTTGGATGGTCCATTTCTTCATGCAGAAGCTAAGGACATTTTTTTTTTCCTCTAGATATGCTAACTCTGTTAAAAAGTAAGTTCAATCCAAGATCATTATTCATCTATTTATTTATTTTGTCAAAAGAGCTGCTTTGGTTTTTTGCTTAAAAAAAAAATTAAATTTTGCCTTTCTGATTGCTGTTTTATGTTTTTATTGGTTTTGGTGAAAAACAAAGGTCATCCAAGCTTCTCTTGAGAAGCAGTGATGATAGCCATAATGACAGTGAAAACTGTGGTTCACTCACTACACCAGCTTCGGGCTATTGAACTGCAGTCTTCTAGAAACTCGCTTTAAGAGGATGAGTTCATGTTCCTGTTATTTCTTACAGAACTGCAAAATTATATTTGTTTTTTTTTCTGGGGAAAATCCTGTGTTTGAGTGGCAGGTAAAATGCACAATTAAAATAAGTAACTGGGCTGATATTTTAGAGGAATATTATGCTATTAAATATCCTGTAAAGCAAACCTGGGCTGTTCATTCCCTTCAATTTTGTTCTTCCAGAAGAATCTGTTTGTTCACACAGGTGACTTACATTTTTCTTCTTGAGAAGTGTCTAAAGATCAAAATGTATGTGAAGAATGGGTGTTGTGCTTGGAGCTGCTAAGACTGGCTGTAAGGAAAACTTTTCTCAGCACTGAAGCTGTAGCAACGGTGAAACTGGCCAAACTGGTTTGCAGCCATTTCTGTAGGAGATACCCAAACCAGCCATCGATGGCTGGTTTGGGTATCTCCTACAGAAATTAGGAGTCTCTACCAGATGGCTGGTACAGATATCTCCTACAGCTCTAAGTTACTCAAACAGAGTGGAGTAGAATAGAGTAGTTTCAGCTGAAAGAGACTTTCAACAATCATTGGGAGATTCAGCGAAACTCGGAGGCACGAAAGGTAAGTTCTGCGGCCGGGGGCT